>JAVTVY010043094.1:0-209801 GCA_036873755.1 Hanleya hanleyi | reverse complement strand
AAGATCGTTCTCAAGACCATGTACAAAGTCTGATAACGCAGGAATGGAGTACGAGCGTTGAGCGCACGGACCTGAACGAACAGATTCATTTTTGGCGATAAATTCAGGAATGGGCCGAAAAGAAATGCAGGACCAATCCGCTGTCCAGGTCATGGACGATCTTTCAAGAGCGTGGAGTTCAGACACTCTGGAGGCCAAAGCGAACGCCGCCAAGAAGGCCGTCTTATAAGACACAGCTTTAATAGACGCGGACTCCAAGGGTTCAAAGGGTGGATGAATCAGAGCACACAGAACCACACCGATATCCCACTTCGGTAACAGTTGGCGAGTACGACGCGACTGTACGGCGAAGGCGCGAATTAGCGCAGATATATTATCATTAAGGCTAATGTCAGTACCCGAAGTAAGCCGTAATACCCTAGCCAAAGCAGATCGATACCCCTCGATGGTGGTGATTTGAAACTTCTTATCCCGGTGGAGGTGAAGGAGGAAATCCGCTACTAGGGAAACAGAGGCAGTGTTGGGATCGGCATCATGTTGTCGGCACCAGAGACGAAATAGGCCCATTTCGCCTGATAGAGCTGCGATGTGGAGGATCGGTTGGCTGAAACCATCGTCCGTGCAACCTCTGCTGAAAATCCTTGGAGAGAGAGTGCATTCTGGATAGTCTGCAGACGTGTAGGTTGAGCCACCGCGGGTTGTGATGGAGAATCCCGTGCGGTTGACATAACAGGCTGGGCCAAACTGGGAGACAACGTGGTGGGGCAGTGAGGAGCGGAACCAGGATCGGAAACCACTGTCGACGAGGCCACCACGGAACTACTAGCAGAATGATGCAGTCGTGTTGAGAGATCTTTTGAAGAACCTCCAGAATCAGGGCCATTGGTGGGTAGGCATAAGCTAGGAAGTTGTCCCAGTTGATAGATAGAGCGTCGATGGCGAAGGCTTGAGGGTCCAGAATCGGACTGACGAACAGGGCTAACTGGGCGTTGTTCCTTGTCGCAAACAAATCGATCAAAGGTGGTTCCCAAATGTTGCAAATTTGCTTGAACACCTCTCGATGAAGTTGCCACTCTGTCTGAAGGACGGTGTCCGGCCTGGACAAGCTGTCCGCTAAAACATTGAGATGACCAGGAACATGGCGAGCATGGATGTGACAATGATGACTGCGCGCCCAGTCGTACAGATTCCACACCAGATGAAACATTGATAGAGATCGGGTGGTACCCATCTTGTTGATGTGGGCAATAACCGTGGAGTTGTCCGTCGCGATGAGAAGAGACGAGTTCGTGAGGTGTACACTCCAATGTCGAACCGCTAAAATGACAGCCTTCATCTCCAGGAGGTTGATGTGAAGTTTGGCATCCAAAGTCGACCATCTGCCGGACACTTCCAAGTCGTCCAGATGGGCCCCCCAACCGGTCTCCGAAGCATCGGTATAAAGATGGTGAACCGGAACCGGAAAACGGAATGGAACTCCCTGCATGACGTTGAGGCGGGACTGCCACCAAATCAGATGTGGATGTAGAGACGTCAAAACCGGAACCGCAGGATTTAGGGATGGCGTCAGAAGAAAGGGGTACAGATGATACTGTAGAGGTCGAACTTGAAGGCGGCCGTAATGAGTAAGACCCTGTGTGGAAGTAAGCAAACCCACCAGACTTTGCCACTGCTGCCGAGTCTGTGACGTTGATGACAAAAACTTTCGAATCAGTAGTTGAATTTTGTCCCAACGATCCTCTGGAGGATACACCAGTTGTAGTCGTGTATTGAAAACCGCTCCGATGTAACGGCGAACCTGTGCCGGAACTAACTCTGACTTGAGAGGGTGAGGTATGAACCCCAGGTGACGTAACACCAGTAACGTGAACCGGACCTGGGCGTTGAGAAGGGATTCGTCCGCCGCCCACAGAAGTATGTCGTCGATGTAGACTTCTATCTGAATCCCTCGTAAGTGAAGAAAAACCATAACCGGAGTGGTGATCCGGGTAAATAACCAAGGAGCGATGTTGACCCCGAAAGGGAGAACCTGCCATTCGAAGCGTCGATCGTTGATCATGAAGCGTAGGTGACGGCGATGGCGTGGATGAATTGGAATGTGAAGATACGCATCCTGGAGATCGATTGAGGCCAGCCAATCCTGGAGATGTACACGGGCCCGAATCGATGTCACAGAAGGCATCTTGAAATGAGGTGGAGAGATGAGGTGAAGCTTGTTCAAAACCTTTAAGTCGATCACCATACGCATCTGGTCTGAGTCCTTCTTTGGAACCAGAAAGACGTGGCTGTAAAACCCCACACTGTCTTCGGTCCGTGGTAATTCTCTTACTGCTCCCTTGTCCATGAGCGTGGTGACCGAAGATAGTAGCGTCTGTAAATGATCTACAGGAACTGGCAGACGAGAGGGACGAGGCCAAACGATGAGTTTGGGCAAAGACTGGAAATTGAAAAGAAAACCCTCTTTTAAAACTTTTATAATCCAGACGTCGTTGGTGATGAGCCGCCAATTCTCGTGGAAGACTTGTAGACGCCCGCCCACGACCTGATGAGAGAATGAGCGGAAGGCAGGAAGTTGAAAATCTACGGCTTGAACAGGCACGGGATAGTCATTTACTGGAACGTCCACTTCGTTTGGTAGATTTACCCCCAAAGGAACGACGTCCACGACCTTGTGGAGGTCTGTCAATTCCGCGAAAATTACTCCGAGGGGCCGCTTCTTGTTGAGTGGTAGTAGAAGAAGAAGTGCGACCCCGTCTAGACTTACGGTCAGCGGCGACACCCGGACGACGAGCTACTGCAGCAATAAGGCGAGATGTCCGTTCTTCCCGAACTGAGGGCATAACCGACTCAATGGCATCGTTGAAGATGAACTTAGATGCCAAAGGTTGATGAATTAGTTGATTTTTAACCAACAAAGGAACATCCGGTTTGAGTACTTTAAGTAAGGAATCTCGTTGAGCCTTAAGAAGCGAAACGTAAGAAAACGAACCAGCATGGATGACTCGACGATTAGTCTGTATGAGCGTGTCCAAAAATCCACGCAAATAAGCTACACGGCCCGGAGACAAGCAGGCCGACCCATCATCACGAAGTAAGGTAGGGTCCAAAGCAATACGAGACGTCGCTAACAGAAACCAATCTGCGGTGGATGAAGCACGTTGTATTTCCTGCAGCATTTCCATAACACTATCCATAGCTTTGGAAGGGACCGAATAAGGTGTCGACGGGGTCACCTTAGAAATGTTACTCAAATCCCGATCTCGTTTAGGTGGTTTGTTGGGCAATACGTCATCATGTATGTCAAAACGAGGCCGCAACAAAGGTTTACGGAACTTGTTGTCGTCCTCTAATTGTCGCTCAAACTTTACTAAAAGATCCTTCCAGGCCGGTGATGGCGCACACGAAGGACGAGATGTAGATGTTGAAGGTGTAGAAGCTAAATATGCCGCCGTCGAACCTTCCGTATGTGATGGTAACTCAACGGAAGCACGCGGCATGTCCGGTAACAATGACAAAAGCGCCTCCATTTTATCAGCATTATTCATGTTATGCGTAGATTCCGGCTTTTCTAAAGAAGAGGTGGAATTATCATCAGACTCGTCATCTGAACTCGACGAGACTGGCAAAGTCGGACGAGAAATAAGACTCCGGCGAGAAGTAGGCACGTTATGGGCGACCACCTGATCAAGGAAGGGAGTCCGGGAGTGATGAACGTGACGGTCTAGATCCGAAGGCGATATCGCAATTCGTGGCAAACGGACTGGAGACACCGGAGAATGTAGAGTCGAAGTACGTGAACGGCGAGCCGTAGAACGGGAAGGCCGACCTGTAGTATTTCCATCACCCGTAAAGCGAGAACCACGTAGCGGTGAACGAGATTTCCGAGTAGGAGATGGAGAACCACCGACATGTGATAACAAGGGATGTGGTGTAATAGATCGAGGCGGGGACACAGCAATCTGAACTGGAGAGCGAGAGCGTGAACGGCTTCGATGCGTACGTGAGCGTCGAGAAGAAACATGAACCCGATGATGAGAAGAGTTTCGATCTAGCAAAGTCGGAGAATCCAAACCCGCAATCTGAACCGAGAAGGGAAGGACCGAATGACCGACCATAGTACGCGAAGCTGATTTAGACGTACGTTTTTCTTTAACACGTAAAGGAGAAATCGACACCCGGCGACGTTTACTCCGTTTACCTGTAACGGAATGTAAACCAATAGACAAAGGAGAGGTCGATATAACATGGGCCTCCACTGCATTCCTTTGTTCCGCGAGAACAATAGAATGCTCAGAGGTGGCAGGTTTAGGACGGGAAGTCTTTGAATGAAACCGGTCTGGCTGCTGCCATAGACAGGCCCGTACATGTAAGGCTGTCTAAAACCTGCGTTTTACCCAGACTCAAAACTTTCCCACTAGGAGGAATATTTACAGAGGTGGGAGAGTTTTGATTACTATGAACTACATTTAAACTAATGCCAACAATATCTTCGTTGGCTTCCATGTCATTAACAAGGGCAATCTCTAACACGCGTCTGTCGACCTCCGAAATCATCGGGTCGTCAGAAGCCTGCAGAAGGTGAGCTCGCCTAGCCTGAGCATAATTCGCCCACGCTAGCGAGTCCCATGATACACACTCGGCACATGAACTGCGCCGGTAACATAATTCTTTGCAAGAAAAACAAACCGTGTGGGCGTCCAAACCGGACCAGGTTTTCCCACACGTACTACAATTAGAAACTGGAATCTCAGACATGATTTATGAAAGAAATTCCAACCAAAGAAAGAATCTTTGAACGCAAGAAAGAAACACAAGTCAATCTCGTATAAGGATACTGCGGGTCGTTACAACAACAACCCAGGTTGTATAAAACACTTCTTCCTGTGATGTGCACTGCGTGAGGTACAACAGAGAAAAGAGGACGATAATGGTTTGTGCAGACCCTTTATAGTAATCCTGCTGGAGTGGATGGGAGTTCCCCTGGCGGACAATTCTCCGCAAGGGGAGCTAACTTTTGAGTTTAACTTCCGTTTTCTACGTTGTATATCTTCCTGACGGAGATTAATTAGGCATAGAATTGAATTGAAACAGGTTTATTTGTGACATAAAAAGCACAAATTCTAGTGCTGAAAAATTGGTCGAGTCCCATGCGGGATTCGAACCAGCGATCCCAGAGTCAGGCACCTGACTGGGAGGCCCGTTGGCCGAGTGGTTTAGATCGCCGACGTACAGTGCTGGCGATTAGGTGCCTGACTCTGGGGTCGCTGGTTCGAATCCCGCACGGGACTCGACCAATTTTTCAGCACTAGAATTTGTGTTATTCTAAGATAGTGTAACCCCAAAATAATGAAAATACTGTTATACGATCACTATCTAAATGATAAAAATATATCAAATTAAATTCAGTTTTGAAGTGCTGTGACCTTGACCTTGGACCAACTGACCTTAGTTCAATAGGCTTCTTTAGTGTCACATGAACGAACCAGCTGCAGAACCCAAGACACAATCCACACAAAGCTATGCATAGATTCATTTTTTTTCTTGTGACCTTGACCTAGTTTATGAATTTTTCAGAGAATCAAAGCTAAAATTATAATCTGGACAGGATAGATTCATTGTTGGGATACCTAACCCATCATGTCTGGGAAGGCTTGATTACAATTTCAAGGTTTTCAAGAAAGCATCAGTTGCACAGTTATCAAATCATCCCATCTCCCACGTCCCCATATTTATTAAGTTGTCCCATTCTGCCTGCAATGGGATTATTGTAATACTTACTTGAAATCATCTGATTTCAACAGCTCTGTATAATACATAACTCTTGACTTGTGGGAGGATAAAGAAAAATCAAATGATGGCTTGGCAGACTCAAAATATTTCCACTGTAACAGATAGGAACCTGCCTGACTAGTTACATGAGATCCCTGCAAAAAGATGACAGAACATATATTAAATACTACTTTCTCCAATATCATCAAGCTAAAGAGTGAGAGAAATATTTGCATTCATTACACATGTTATACAATTGCATTATTTATTATTTACAGTCAGTCAGAAGCGAAAAAAAATACTCAGTGATAAGAGTCATTACAGCTAGAAATACAAGATTTAACTATGACATACCGGTATCAACTTTGAATGTGATAGCTGTTAAAAATATTGTGGGCAAATAAATCTTTAGGCTTGAATGGAAAATCAAAGAAAACTTTATTAAGGGCTGTTCCATTTAAAAAGGTATGGAAGGGGCGGAAGGCAGCTTTGAATTATACCCCACCACCCATACAAATTTTATTGGCCTTCCCAATGTTAGATTGAAGGGATTGAAGGGAATTTCCCCTATGACCCATAGAATAATATATTGAGTGCCTTCCTCCCCTCCCATACCTTTTTAAATGGAACAGCCCTAAGGTAAATCCTGTAATAATTCAATACAGGAAGTGAAATTTCACAACATAAAATCGGGGGGTAACCAAATTTATTTGAACAGTTAGTAAACGAAATGGCCCAAAATCAAGCAGATATTCCATTATTCCTTTGTTAATTGAATGATTTTAGAGGGTGATTGAATGTATTAGAAAGGCTGATTGAATTTTGTCCAATATTGGAGTGACTGAAATTCAACTGGGTGATTGAATTATTACAGGATATATTATAAGAACTGAAGAAACATCTCACACGGTTAAGAAATTGTAAACCTACAAAATTCCTACATCTGAAAAAATGTATCAAACTGTTATAAAAAAAGAGCTCCTGGGGCTTCAACATGTTCACAATACACCCACATGATGGCCGAATTTAACATTTTGAGATCCCATATTTACATTTCAGTATGGATTTGCAAAATGCATAAATTTGTTGCACAATGATAGCTTCTTGTTCGAGATTTCGGTGAACTTGGTCTTGATATTTGATCTCAAGATCCACATGTTTTTTTTTCTTTCTTCCATGTTAGGGTACCATCTTACCCAAAGTTTGGAGTGCCATCTCCAATTGAAGATATCACATGGAGAACTAAAGTTAATATACAAGTTCGAAAGAAATGTTACCACTGTAAATCTGCCATCGCTTGAGACAAGAATACTGTCACTGTATCGGATTAGGCAGCTTTCTGGGTTACCCAGGTTCAAACAAATATGTGACAGACTCAATGTCCTACATATTCTTGAGTAGGTTGATCATTTTGTCAGTTTACGCAGATGTAGATTATTTCAGATGTCGGTTTAGACAGGTTTGACTGTATGAAGGTTAATTAACGCTTCGTGATAATTAACGAGCTTACCTGAACACTATCTCCATCCCTACATATATGAGGAGGTTCAACGATACTGATGTCCACCCCAACCTGCATGGAGCGATCGATGTACTGTACAGAGCCCACACCACCGGTAGCACCACTGACATGGTGCGCGTGGTGGGACTCGGAAGAGACTGGGCGTCGACATCGGAACACTGTGAATGTCACGTCACCCTTCAGTATGTCGAAGTCCCAGGTTATCACAGATCTTCTCTGAGGTACCTGAACCAGCACCTGTATGTTAATCAAGTTATGTAATGAGACAAGACTGGCGGATTTACATACACACACACAGAGTAATTCCATATCTACCCGCCTGGCCTATCATCATATATGGGGTAGTAACACAAACAATTGTAATTGAATTAAATCTAGTTTCTGCATCAGTTGTTAAAGAACAAAATTATCTTTTCAAATTCTGCAATTTTTTTTTTTTTGAAAGTTCAGTTTTGGAAAAAATCTCGTAACTTTCAAATTCAATCAACCCTAAATAACTGTACAAATTCTTATGAATTTCTGGAAGAAAATACATGTCAAAATCAAAGTAAGAATCAAAGTTTTATATTGTCATTTACAAGCAGTTGCATTTTGTCCTTTCCTTTTTTTAATATATATATATTCAACAGATACTGACCTCATGGGGGTATTCCTTCACAACACAGGCAGTTTGATAGATACTATCAGCATGTAATGGGGGCTCATCAGGAGATTTGTCACTTTCTTCCTCCTTCAGGTATAGGGATTTTGGCACATGACCCCCTTCTGGTACCCCACACTGTAAATGACGGGCAAGTCCCAAGGGTAAAGTACTGACAATTAGACAAGATTTGTAACACAGTTGTTCAACATAAAATTTGTTTTGTCCACAAGAGTTGCCTCCCTTTGCTATAGGTGTTCTGAATTTTTAGCCCAAGTTTATACTTGAGTTACTGCTCTTGAATGTATTACATCTCTTCTAGAGAGCCTTCAACTTCTTCACAGATTTTAAAGCATAAACAAACTTACAATGAACAATAAAATGAAGTACACAGAATACAAAATCACAAGTAAAAGTGTGCAATGCATCTTGTAACAAATCGCCATGAAGTTAGAAACTTACAAAACAGTCTCCACCCAGGAAATCTGGTATGTAACTCTTTTCGATGAATTCCACGAGTCCCCCCGGACCCTGATAGTCATTCCCGCCATAGATCATAAACTTCCTCCTTGTGTTTTCGTCTATAAACGGGCTGATGAGGGTCCAGAGTACGGGGAAGACACGGGGAGCTCGCACGATGAGGAGGCGTCCCATGGTCTCTGGGTAGTTTGCCTCAACGATCTCGATGATCCTGAGGAGGGCGCTGATTCCCGGTCTCCACAGGTGCCTCATGCTCAGACCCTCCAGATCTACGATACACGTGCAGGCGCTAAAAAGTCAAGGAGAGAATGATTTAGAACTTTCGATCGCTCACACAGGTTCATATGTCTGATATACACTGAAGTCAGCATAGTCATATTCTGAGCTCCAGTAAAGGTAGTATTACATCAATTAGACATAATCTGTCTTAGGTTAAAATTCCTCAGAATACTAACCACTAAGCCTGGAAAATACACAAGAAGTGCTAAATAAAGCCGGCAAGGGTTTAAAACATTTAGAAATTTCCAGTGGGAAAACCCTCAGTAACTTTTTCCCCAACAGTGGGATATCCTGGCAACTGGTGTACTTGATTATTGAGTGAGCATGACAACACTGCATGCACTTATCCGGCCACCATCAAACATTGTTTTATCATAAATATTCCTACCTCAAAAGACAGAAGACTTCATTACGAAATGTAACCGATGACTCACCTAACTGGATGACCCGTCTGCGTGGTAGCTTCTTCAGCTTTTCTCAATCCATCTTCATTTTCTGTTAAAACCTAAAAAACAGAGAAACATGATCTGTAATGAATTATCAGAGAAGGTGCAGACTTCCTATAGCTGCATAATTCCAAAAGCTGCAGACTTCCCATAGCTGCATACTTCCAAAAGCTGCAGACTTCCAAAAGCTGCAGACTTCCCATAGCTGCATACTTCCAAAAGCTGCAGACTTCCCATGACTGCATACTTCTAAAAGCTGCAGACTTCCCATAGCTGCATAATTCCAAAAGCTGCAGACTTCTCATAGCTGCATACTTCCAAAAGCTGCAGACTTCCCATGACTGCATACTTCCAAAAGCTGCAGACTTCCAAAAGCTGCATAATTCCAAAGCTGCAGACTTCCCATGACTGCATACTTCCAAAAGCTGCGAACTTCCAAAAGCTGCATATTTCCAAAAGCTGCAGACTTCCAAAAGCTGCAGACTCATCCTATAGCTGTATACTTCCAAATGCTGCAGAATTTATATACCTGCAAACTTCTTATAAACTATACTATCTTTTCTCTTTGGGGAAATGACTAAAATCCTAATGTGGGTATTGGTTTTTGTTTCCTCATGCCATTCTCTGTGCAGCTGCATTCTGTGGAGGAATAATATCCCTGAAGGAGAGATTAACTGAACACAATGGCTATGTAAGGAAACACTTCAGCAGGTTGTACTCCATTACATAGATTACATATTAATATGTCTTGATTTATAGAGAGAGTGAACATTGTGAACTAGTCATATACAGTGAACAGTTCTGGGTTCCTTCAGTGGCTGTGTTAGAATGGATAATTGTGTATTCTGGAACAGTTCCTAATTGAACATTCCTATATATCAGCCCTTCACGCACAGCAGCTTTGACCTTGTTTGGAAAGCATGCTTGGTTCCAGAACATCATGTTTCAATGTCCTAATAGAGATCACAACGTTAGTGTATTGGGGGGCCATAGGGAGTCAGATTCAACATTCAAAGCATTTATTTTGGACCTGAAACGTGTTTACATGCCATGTGCTATGAACTCACATTCTGACAAATTTCGTGTTTATTGACCCACCAGCAGCTCCTGAAAATCATTGACATTGTCACCATCACCCCTAGATACTGTATATGTCAGTGATGTAAGTGGACTTTTGTCAAAAAACCTGAAAATACTATCCTAGCACTTTAGGCCGGGGTCCAGGGGCCGCCTAGGCCCCTGGAAGCTCTGGGGTCCTAGATGGCTGGAGATGCATTCGAGCCAATTTCTGGCAAATAAAATAAGAAAATATGATTGGCAAGCCACTACGTTTTTTGTGTTGTTTTTCAAGCAAAACCTGTTTCATAATACACCCTCATTCTGATTCTGAAATAAGCAAACTTATTTTGAAAATTAATTTCTGTAAATTTATTCAGAGACTCCTGTATGGAATGATGGAACATTTGGATCACACATTGACAGATGCTTTGCCGATTTTGCGTGAGCTTGTAAAGATTTTTTTCCTGAGCTGCCGTAACGTACAGCTATCATTACAAATGGTACATTCAGCCAAACCTGGCAAATTGAGTTTCCTTATGTAGTCTGAAAGGTCATCCCCGTGACAGTCTTTGTCCTCCAGCCATGACCAACGAAACTTATTTTTGATACTCTTATCCACCTCATTGACGTCTATGTCGGCACTGCGATGTAACACGCTCATGATTTTCACTCCGGCAAAAAAGGCGCAATTTTCACTTCAGACTTTCGGCTGCTAGCGATTTGAGCGCCAGTACTACAGGGGAGACAACTCTAGTTGTCTCCCGAGTTGTCTCCCGTATCACGTGGCGGACAAATCATTATAAAAATGGCGACCTCGTCGGACGAGGTTCTTCGCTAGAGATGATCAGGATCCAGTTTTGAGGATTAAAAATGGTAACAATACATACTTTATCAAGATCAGGTAAAAAATGCGTTTTTGAACGCTCAAATATCGATTTAGTCGACATCAAGTATCACTTTCCTGGTAAAACCGGACGAGAATCTAAATTTCTATAAAAACGGATTTTTTTCCCAAGTTTCAACAAAAAACCGGATTTCCGGCAAAAACCGGAAGACTTACATCACTGATATGTGTTTCTACAAGCTTATTTTGTTATGCCACTCAAAATGAAAGTGATAGTACATTCAGTCTGACAGAGAATGTGTCATGTTTCTCGCGGTTCATTCTTCTAATGCCATGTTGTTTACATTTTGCGAAGTGAAGGTCACGTGACCTATATTGTAGTTCTGCTTGAATCTGAAGTATTCTTGTTATTTCGCTGTAAATAATTACTTGATCTCATCTAATTGACACAGATATAGTTTATTTGACATGATATTGTGGCATATAGACTTTGAACTGGTCATGAAGAGTGTGAACTATTTCATACATGGGAGTCCCAGATGATTTCTGTGATGAGGCTCCATGTCAAGTCAGTGCGTGACTCGAGTGAAGGCAGTATATTTCACTATCTTAACTGGATTACCGAGTGCTAAACATGTGAATTGACTGTATTATTAACTATATTTGCCAGAGAAGTTATTGACAATTACTGTTTATTGTTACGAAGCCTAAAAGAGAAGCAATTCATTATAGAACCAACCGACCATCACTGTAACAGTTCTGTATTCCAACAACACATTGGCGATTGATGGTCCGGAATGTATTTCCTTGAATTACTTTTATCTGTAGTTGTAAATTTTGATCAGAATGCAGAACTATGAACTTTGATATAAAGGAGCACCACATCTAAATGATCAGAGTAAATTAGATATTTCATCATTATGTAGTGCCGGTCTGAATCAGGTCTAGAGAAATACTCTATGGTCATTGGTCAGTTACGTCACGTGGTACAAATCGATGGTTATAAATAGAAGCGCAGACGTCAAGTTTGACACATAGTTCAACCGCTGGCTGACGTATACTAGCTCAGCTAATACAAGATGTAGTGCACAACCTAATAGCTGCATGCCTGCCGACAGTGGCAGATCCTCCCAGGGATGAATGTGCATACAACAATGGATTACACTGGAGTGAGTGAGTGAATATGATTTAACGTCGCTTTCAACTATATTTCAGTCATATCACGACGTTGGGTCCTATTCCTTTTCACACCCGGGAACCACAAGGGATCATGCATAGGTAGCCCCAGCCTATATTAGGAAATTTACATACAGATGGATTTATACCTGGGCAATGGAGGATTACATTGGAGTGTATATGGGTAGCCCCAGCCTATATAAAGTGATGCTACTACACACAGATGGATTACCATGGCATTGAAGGATTACAATGGAATTGCTTCTCATATTATATTGTACAATGATCATGACCATTCAGCTATCTCCCACCCTGCTCCCACCAGACTTGAGTTTCAGCTATGCCATCCTCATTTACATGCATAATAACAACATATGCTATTCTCTGTGGTTTATAATAAATTGCAACTATATCGGTAATATCCTGACATTGTTGGTTTATTCAGAGTTGTGTTTAATTAACCCGGAGTAATATATATGACAAGGATGAGGAGCTTACATTAGCGCGAACCCTCACATAGTGAAGTTCCTTGTGATGTTGCTGAACTGTGTCAGTTGCCATGAATGCCATGATAATGCAGCACTGACCTTGTTTTGCAAAAAAGATGTGTACAGAAAAGCCTACAAACTCATCTATCTAGGAACTGTGAATTCTGAACAGAACCTTGAAGTGTTCCAGAACTCAAGTTCCATTAGAGAAGATAAATGTCACAGCATTGACACGCTTGCACAGCATCTTAGTAGACTATTTACATACATGTTTAAGTATGGACTCTTCCCCTACAGCTCTCATCAGTCCCTTAACATCCATCTGGCCCAGCCGTAAAATGTATAAGGGTCGTCCATCTGGAACATTAAAATACATAGACCTCGTTAACAGTATCAGCAATAAATCTAAACACAGGAAGGAAGCAATCAGAGATTGCTCATTGTATGCCCCCCCCCCCCTTCCGCTTTAATCCGACACTGCTCCACCATTGTTCTGTTCTGTATTGGTCGGTGGAGGCCTTCATGATTATGAAAATTCTATTTCAGTCAATTTTTTTGGCATGCCTCGCATAATACATGTACATATTCAAAGTATCGACCGACAAGTGATAATGTTTTGATGCAAGATGTTCGCCGGGGCTTTCGTTAAATCCGAAAATGAGACCTACATTCCTTGGGAGTATATTGTGGTGAAATTATGAAGTGATCAATAAACTTTGAATTTTGCACCCAATTAACTCCTTTTGGGGCAATTTCATACTTCAGGACCTATATGGTCTGCTTTGGAATGTAGAATGACATATATATAGCCATTTTCCCGGTCCAAATCAGTTATGCACTGAGATCCAGCCTGGACAAATAAATATATCCCATTCACTTAGGTTTGATAAACAATGGATCATAACTCTTAAAAATACAACCGAAAGCAGAGAAACTTCATGCTGCACAACTATGGGGCATTGACCACATATCATGCAAGTTTCATACTTGTCCATGCAATATTAACCGAGATTCAGCCCGGACAAGTCCCAATTCACAAAGATTTGAAGAAAAAAGGGCCATAACTCTTGAAAATATACGCGAAAGGCGGAGGGACTTCACACTGCACAACTACAGGGCACTGACCACATATCCTGAAAATTTCATAATTGTCCATACAATATTAACCGAGATCCAGCCCGGACAAGTCCCAATTCACAAAGATTTGAAGAAAAAAAGGGCCATAACTCTTGAAAATATATGCGAAACGCAGAGAAACTTCATGCTGCACAACTGCAGGGCACTGACCACATATACTGCAAATTTCATAATTGTCCCTACAATATTAACCGAGATCCAGCCCGGACAAGTCCCAATTCACGGAGATTTCAGGAACAAAGGGCCATAACTCTTGAAAATATACGCGAAACGGGGAGACACTTTACGCTGCACAACTGTGGGGCACTGACCACATATCATGCAAATTTCATACTTGTCCATACAATATTAACCAAGATCCAGCCCGGACAAGTCCCATTCACAGAGATTTCAGAAAAAGGGCCATAACTCTTGAAAATTATACTGGAACTCGGAAAAAACTCTACGCTGCACAACTACGAGGTACTGGTCACATTCCATGCAAGTTTCAATCCTGTCCATCGAATATTAACCGAGATATTGCGCGGACAAGAAACTCGGACGGACAGACGGATAGACAGACAGACGGACGGACGGACAAAGCGATCACTATATGCCCCCCCCTCTAATTAGAGGGGGCGCATAATAAAGCATAATGATCAGGATGACAGGAAAAGTTTTACCCTAAAGATTGCTCAGATTCAATATTATCGAATTTTCCACACGCATCTTGTTTTTTTTCAAATTAAGCCCAATCCCTGAGGGATTTTGTAGAACACATTAAAATCAGATCCTAAACAGATTTTCATAATTTACAGTTCCTTCATATCTTTCCCCACATTTTTTTCACCTGGAGCTCGATCCATAAACACCCACCTTTGTCCGAGTGGTGCCACCCCCCAGGGTAGAAGTCGCGAATGACGGGCGACACCTGGTAACTCTCCAGGAGATGGTCAATGTTGTGGAGCTTCCTCCATGCCAGAGAATGCACTAGCATGTCACGGGCCTTCTCTACGTGGAAGTCACGAGCTCTCAAAAATCGCAATATGTGAGAATCCTTCGGAATCTGTGGATAGTGAACGAATAGTTCATTTAGAAGAAATCATTTAAGTACATGTATAAACAGTTGGAGCTTGTACTCTATTTTCAGCAGAACAAATTTAATCATGTATGACCAACTCCAACAGGTCATAAAAGCTACCAATTATACTAATCACATACAGATAAACTATATAAACTGTCATATCATGAAAAACAATATTTCACCAATCAGGTTTGGAGAAACTTATACATTCAGTATTGCGCTGTAAGGAGGCTTTGGAAACTACCAATCAAAAAGAGTTAAGGCCGTTGATAATTAATTGTTCGTTTCCCATAACCAGACCTCATCTATATTTTGAGGGCAAATAATCAAAATCCATGGGGGATTTACATTTTCATGCGTAAAACTTGATCATTTTCTTCATATTTGTATACAATTGGTTTGCAAGTTAATAATTATGGCTCTCAGCCAGTGTATTTTTACGAGAAACAAACAATTAACTAACAGTGGCCTAACTGAGCTAATTCATGAAGCACAATATTCAGCCGATCAGGTTTGTGAATACATTCAATACTGAGAATGATTCTACCTCGCCCTTGTGGGTCTCCTGCAACCATTGGCGGAGCTGGACCAGCCTACTCTCTTGCACAAGAGTCAACTCTCCCAAGAACCTCTCAATATAGTCAGATTCCAGCTTCCCTCCAGCCTCTGTCCTCTGCTGTAAGACTGCAGCTTCTAAAAGGAAAAACAAAATATCATGACCTCGGATTTGAAGGTAATATATCATTTTTTCTGATTGATCTATCAAAAACCCTTGACCAGTGGTCAGTTTATATGGTCTGGGTTTTGATGGGTCTTGTGTGTATGGCTTTCAATAAATAGAGGTTGTCACCAAAGGGTGAGTTATGACCCAGTTCTGTGGCCTTTCAATACATATCTTTTATACATGTATATGGGCATCAATCTGGTAAGATTTAACTCCACTGCATACTTACAGGTTATTTTGCAAGCTTTAAGGCATGGTTTCTCACAACAGATATATTATTAAAATCATAGACTAAAGAACATACTATTCGCTTTGCTGTATCAAAAGTTTTGGTTCAACAAATCTAAGAAAACTTGGAGTGAGGGTAGTAAAAGTTATATCCCTTGCCATGGGTTAATCAAGTGATAATACCAGAGTTACCTCCCATCAAACATAACTGTCACACTGTATTTTTACCTTCTAACTTCTCGGTGGATGTAGGGCTGATCGTTGCGGCTGTTGCCCCAAGCCCCAGACTAGCGATGCTCGACTGACTAACTACACTATCGGAGCGACTACGTAATCCGCTGTCTTGGGATGGGGCATCTTCCACTGCTGCTTCAAGACCTTTCCTTTTCTCCGACCATGAAGGAATATATGTGATGCCTTGGCTGATGAGTTCGTTGATATAATACTCTATTACTTCTTTGCCCTGTAAAGGGAAAATATCACAGAAACATCAATTATCATGCATATGGTAACATGCATGTGGGACAGTTCTTATGGGTGCTTTCCATTAAGGGTGATTTCCATTAAGGGTGACGATGGCTTGCCAAGTTTCCAGTTAACATGTCACCTCAAGAGATACTGTCAACAAGAATACAACTGAAATCTAGAAACACAAATTATTATTTTATGTTCTAAAATATTTCAAAAGAAATCAGAACTAGTGATACTACATTAAATATTGAAGGTAAATATGGAAGCTATGTGCACAAGCAAATTAGGGTAATTATGTTCGGCATTAAAGAATATATTTCTTCTTATCTTCTGAAAATTCTAGAACATATTTTTTCTTTGCAGAAATGATACAAATTTCAGGAATACAGATATAGTTTCTAGATTTATTATCTGGAAACAAGACTTTTCTCATCTTTGGAAAACCATTTTTTTTACAGAACTTGTATGGTAAAGTGACCTTACCTTTTTAATATTATGTGTGTATTGCTTCATGGCTATTTTTTCCACTGTACTCTCAAACCCGAAGAACGACTTGATATCTAAGCTGGCATCTTGTTCAAAACACGTCCACTTGGGGTTCTCAGGGTGGACCTGTAAAAACATTCACATACATTATATGTACATGTACCACTGTTTATAAGCATGATATTAGGATGGTAAATTTATGACTAAGTAAGTATTCCAGTGGCATAATCTACACATGATCTGTACCTGGTCATATGAGTAAAATAACCAGTGTGACATTAAACCAAATGATCCACCCTCCCCTTCTATACCTGGCCATAATCACATGTAATTCTGAAGTTGCTAAAGTGTACATTTGGTAATTTCCTGAGTTTACTTCAGATTCAAGACAACATTATTGCGAATGATAGAACCCATTTTACAGTTCCTAATCCTTTCAGAGGATTCAAAGAAAGTTTAAAATTGATAAACAAGAGCCTTTTCAATAAATGCCTGTGGATGTCTAACCAAGCCTAGTGAGATTAGGGCATGAGTTCCTTGATAGGAATGGCATATGCTGGTGATCCAAATTGATAAACAAAGCCCACATTAGTGCTCTGATCAGCATGGAGTGGAGTTCCAACAATGGCATATGCCAATCCCTCTGTGCTATTGTATGACATATAAGCCATCCTTTTTCTGCGGAGTTCCAAAAAGTATGCCAGAGTGTTCCAAGGGGTTCCAATACGGCACATCATGCCATTCTGTTTGGAATGCGATGTCAATTTCTAGCATCACAGTGGCTTGATTCGAGAGAATGCCATGAGAAGTTCTCCTGCATTCGGAGTCAATCGAACTTGATTGTAGGAGTCTTTGCCTTTGTCGAATAGTGACACATCGGGAGATCGTGGAAAATGTATTACAGCAGTCCCCCATACAGGGATTCATGGCAAATTCTTTAGTGGAAGAGGGGTATGTAGATCAGTGTAGGTCATATAGAACGCACTATTATGATATCCACAAAGTTTGTCATTGTGGTGTATGAAAAGGTGGGAATTTACTATATTCTTGAAAAATATATTAAGAACAACTGCAACATCGACAAAGACATCCACTGCTAATCAAGCCACTGTGCTTAGCATGCCCCAATCTCAAGAATCTCCCTAAACGTTAAAAACATATTGTATCAAATAGAATTTGACCTTGATGAAATAGATAAAGGTTGGGCAACTGCAGTAGGCTTCTAATTAATCACCAGTTGCAAATCTACTGAAGTATAAATGTGAAGAGACGAGCCATGATTCATCAAGATACTGCAGACCTTGATAAACTAAGCCAAGGTCGATCAAATTGGAAATGCTGATAGTCAATCAGCAGTTATGTAGTATGAATTTGGAGAGCCTAGATGGAATCCTTCAGAAGATATCACCAATATTTAAATTTGACCTGGATAAATTAGGTCACGGTAGTCATCTTCACTAGGGTTCGGACCCATTTTTCTACCACAATGACCTTGACCTTTTGACTTAATTAAATATGGTACCTCTTTGACCCATGTTTGAGGTATACCAACAGTTTGGTAGCAATTCAAGACATGGGAGTGGAGAAAATTCAGACAAGCACAGGTTAACAGATGGACAGACAGACAGATGGAAATCGAGATCGCAATATACAACCTCATCTATTAATGGGCGAATAAAAATATAGGGCGAACACAAGTGCTTCTGTGATGTTCAGAACTGTTATATATCTACAATGTCTATGCCTTGTTTAGGAAGCTTCTTAAAATTAGGGCAGGAGTTCCTTGATGAAAATGGCATATGCCAGTGATCCAAATGAGATACACTATGCTGAATGTAGTGTTCTGATCAGCATGGATAGGAGTTCCAATTGGAATGGCATATGCCATTCCCTATTGTATGGCATATGCCATTCCCTATTGTATGGCATATGCCATTCCCTATTGTATGGCATATGCCATTCCCTATTGTATGGCATATGCCATTCCCTATTGTATGGCATATGCCATTCCCTATTGTATGGCATATGCCATTCCCTATTGTATGGCATATGCCATTCCCTATTGTATGGCATATGCCATTCCCTATGGCTGGCATATGCCATTCCCTATTGTATGGCATATGCCATTCCCTATTGTATGGCATATGCCATTCCCTATTGTATGGCATATGCCATTCCCTATTGTATGGCATATGCCATTCCCTATTGTATGGCATATGCCATTCCCTATTGTATGGCAAGCCATATGCCATCCTTTCTTTGGTGAGTTCGAACATGGATGTCAGGGACCATGCCACACCGTTTGGAATGCCTTATGCCAGTTCCTAGTACATGCCCTAATTTCAAGAAACTTCTTTACGTGCAAGATTACATAACGTTAAAATTTAATTACAGAAACTCTACCCAATTAATTGTAGCATTAAGAACAAAAGAACCATGAAGCAATTCCAGCAATATTCCAGCATATCGGGACTGTTCATGATCAATAGTTGTCAGATGTACTGACATGATTGAGGCGCACAGAGAGCATAGATACATGTAACTCGTCCTGTAACAGATGTTGAGAACATTTGCACCAATACATTTCAAATACAGTGCACTCAACCCTTCAAACTCTATTTCCCATGTACATTTATCAATAAATGAAGAAAGGGTTGTCACCGGTAAATAATTCTGCTCATCTCTGATGAATAAAGTTCAGTCTTGTTTAATTCATATATCTTCTATTTCTAAGCAGTCAAAATTTTAGTCAATCATATTTTCTTTTATCCCCACATTGCTCTACATTTTTTTCTCTATTTGTCAGCCGCACACACACATTGTGCATGGTGACTTGTACATTAAAATATTGTAAGTTTGAATGTTGGTACACTGTAATTAATATGGGTCAACAAATTTGAACAAGGAGCAGGAGTTTAATGTCCAAGTCCTTTTGATCCACTCTATGGAAATGAGTGGGTGTGTGGGTCCTTGATTTTAAGGACTATCATTCACATCTAGTTTAAGTGATACAGTGAAACCTGTAAATACTGACACCTGGGGGTAAATAGACCAACCTCTATATACTGACATTATCCATGGTCCCAATACTGAAATTTAAAGTATTTTGAACTTTGATAAACCATAACCCTGTAAGAACTGACACTATAATTATCAGGTCTCAAGCATGGTCAGTTTACACAGGCTTCACTGTACAATCAAATTCCACACTGCGATATATAAATGTAACATGTACAGGTATATTGGGAAGCGCATGACTCTCCCCGCTGTTTACTACATAATAAATTATCACTTTCATCTTCCTCACTCGGCATGCTCAGCCCACATACACGTATGTGACGTTACCCCTGATGTTGACAATAGTGGTATTGTCACTGCCATACTCATTACAACAGAGCTGTCGAATGTTTACACAAGACCTGTTCAATATCAGTATATACATGGTATACCAATAATAACTGGATGGATGTATCTATCAGAGCGTCAACAATATATTAAATAATGGGAGAAGATCAAGGTTAATGTATTCTCCCCTAATAATGTCAATAATGATTGTGTACACAGCCAGCAGAGGCGTGCAAACAACAGCTCAACAGTACTTCCCGACTTTACGGAAGGCTATTCAATCACCAAATGATTTATTATTCTTTCGTTTTATTAAAGTATTAATGTCCTTTTCCCAATATAAATTTTAAACATTCTAGTGATAACTGATGAAAATTAACCTTGTATATCACGAAAAGACGGCTGTAAGTCGAAAATATTCTGGTTATCACCAGGTTTACATATTCCCCACCGCATAAGCATAGGCAAGAATGGAAAAGTACGAGTCAGAAATTTACTCCACGAGCCACACAGCCATGATAGCAGGTCACATACGCAGAGTCAATCTAATGTTTCAAATTTTTATTCAAAAAGGGACATTGAACAGTCTAACAGGTCTGTATTCCCCAAAACATATTGATGGTACATGTTAATCTTTAGGGTTCTCCCTTTTTGGCTTCAAAAATAAAGAAATTCTCAATGGCTTATCAGTATGACTTTGAATTCATTTACTTTTCTTCCAGATCCTGGGACAATCATGGTGGTGGATAGCACTCAGTACATTTTTCAGTAAGCTTCCTCTGCTGACTGCACGTGTAGTCATGCCACTGTGCGTCACAAAAACTTCTCTGAAAATTGTATGGCAAGATCAATCTACATCTATACTTGTGCTGAGCATGCCAAAAGTCAAGCCCATCTCATTGCAATTGATTGTCCTCCCGCAGGAAATCAAACAACTCTCAATTTATGTACATGTATCTGAGACATCTTCAACTGTTCGAGAGAGAAGCCTCATATTTATTGGATTATGGAAATACAATATTTCATAATATTTTCGAAATCCACATTTTCTTGAACTCTGTTTAATAGCTTTGGTCACCCTTAACTCTTTCCCCCTTAGACTTGTGGGGAATTTTCTCTCTCTGACCCATATAAATAGATTTGTAATGGCGTAGGTCTTTAACCCATGGAGACATTTAAATTTACATACTTCTCCCGCGATGTAAAATATCCCGTTTTATGTCCCATGTCATGTGGAGAAATATTTACCAATGGTCTTCCACAGACCCATTCTACGTAATTTGTTCACGTTTTATACCAATATCAGCAACATTTATTCTAAAAATTAGTAATCTTGCGAGAAAATGTGCTGTGTCTGCTTTCCGTCTGTTAGAAATCACGAAAAAGGCGAAGAAATTGTCGCATTTTAGTCACGTTTTGCAGCGTTCTGTTGTTGTTGTTTCGCTGCAATTCCTATGTTATCGTGTACCAGAGTAAAGCTAATTCTCCCTAGATTCGGGATTTGACAGAAACATAACGATATGGCAGGTTTTGAACGAGATTAAACTGAAAAAGTCTCATATACTTCCCGGAAGCAGAATGACGACGACAATAAATATTCATAAGGTTAAAATTAGAATGCTCACTGATTGGCCAAGGTTGATAAAAGGCCCGGCGTGATTGGAGGAAGAGGTCACGTGGTGACGCACTCGCTATGGTCACTGTCGGACAAAGAACCGGCTGGGAAAGAATGGCGGATAAGACATTCACCGCGAAGACAACAGGTCGTGGGAAAATATGTAAAATAAACTCAGATGGGCAGATTTGACGATCTAGTCATCAAGGTTAGATACTTTTGTGGTTTATGCTCGCGTTACGTGAAATATTCAGGAATTTGGAAGCAGATTTTACTATTTTTCGAACGTTTATCTTAGATCATACCAAACTCATTTGGTGTTGAATCGCGCATTTTCCGTCAATTATTTTTCTTCCTCTCCTGATTTCATTTTACCCGTATTACAAAACAAACCAACCGTATACTAGTCAGATTTATTTAAATTTTGGCTTTCTGAAAATGTATAGTTTTAATTATGTTTCACTCAAACTAAACGCGAAAAAATTGCAAAGTAATCCATCACATGGAAACTCAGTGCCACGTCAAAATCCGTCTTCATGGGTTAGGCAAAAATCCGTCAAAACACGCTTACATGGGGATCGACACAAGCCGTCAAAACCCGCTTATATGGGGGAAAGAGCACGCTTTTCCCTTCTTCAATATTTCGATCACACAACAGAAAGCAATTTTTATTGTCAATGGTGTACTATTAATTATTAACGGTTATACCAAATGCCCCAACACTGCATATGCACTTTACATCAACGAGCTAATGCGCTCAATTTGAATATGTTCATTAAATAACACTTGACAAAAGAGCTGTCAAATTAAGTAATTATATGCCAATTACTTCTCTTTGTGACTTCTGTCAAGTGCTCACAATCAAAACAGAAAAGGCAACTGGAGACAGTGCCTGATGTGTCGTCAAAAAGAGTGTCATGATGCCAGGGACGTTACATTAGAACTCCATACAGCTTTCAAAACAGCGCCCCACGTCAAAGCTTATGTCGTGAAGAATGTCCTCATGTATTCAATGCAACACCGGACTCTGTCTTCAGCTGCCTTTTTTTCCTCCCTTTTTTTTGAGCAGTTAACTGAAATCGGACTTCCAAAGCACTCAAATAGAAAAGTGAGTGTTGTAATTACTTACTTTTTCATCCAATTTGACAGCTTCGACATAAACTATTACATAATGCATATTTTCAAAATGAGTGAATCACCTCTTGGTCCAAACAACAAATTATTGACATTAGAGTGGATTTCAAACAATGAATACAGAGCCTTTACAAACGCGTTGAAACGATTGCATCGTGTGCAATTGTATCAACTTAGTATACACGTTAAAATAGTATGGCAATGGTGTTCCAAGCATCATATAGCCTTTCGTTATGTGCCCATTAAAAGATCAGGCTGTGATGTCACAGGTCAAGCGGTCACAGTCTTCTCTGTTTTCAAAGGAGCATTATATTTTAATTTCACTGCTGCTTTTTTCAAAGTTCGGCCATAATAAAATGCTTCAAAACACCATAGAATTTTAACTATTCACTTTTACAACATTTAGCATTAGGTTTTGGGACCATTTGGTATAAACTCAAAGGTTCCACCAAGTACACTTTAAATGAAAACAAACAAAGATATGTACGGAACAAGAACATATTTTTCCATGACAAGAAACATACTAAAGCCGTAACCTCTGACCCGTGACATCAGAGTCTGATTACGTTCACACAGACTAGTATAATATCGATTAGTCGCTTGTCTGACATCCTATTGTGACACACATTGTACAACAATTGGATATGACGACATCATCATGATGTCAACAAAGACATTACATTTTAGTTTTGCGACTTTGTTGGCATTACAAAGAAAATATCACCTATAACATTTGCTATGACTCCTCACTATGAACAATCATAATCAGACTCTGACGTCATTGATCAGCAGGTCAATTGCCTTTGCCGTTCCCAAACAGGCGTGATAATGAAGGGTTTCAAGTTTGTTTTTTTTAAACTTTGACCATTCCCAAAACAGTAAACCTTAATTAAATGTCATATCTATACCTTTTACAACAAGTTACGGGAATGTTACGAAGAATGGGAATGTTACTTTTTCTCTGCATTTGAATAAGATAGCTGAAAAGTGAACTTCCTGTGATTGAATTATTAGGGGAATTACTGTAGCATAAACAAATATGGGGTGTGAGGATCATTTGGTAGAACCTTTAAGCGGACTACACATTCTCAATCTGGATAAAGACTAAATGCTGAATCAAACTTTCAGAAAAGTCATTAATACTTGTTCAGTCTTCCACAACAGAACAAGTGAGAAATGACTACATTGTAGTCAAAACCTGCGGCAGTGGCAATAATACAGTGAAAGACATATCAGCGGAGGTAGTGGTAATTGTAGAAAAAAAGCGCCATCTGCAAGTGTTTTCATGCCAAGGGAAGTAATTTTCAACTTCTAACCCACAATTGCAGGAATTGACTAATAGATTTGACACAATATATATATATTCGCTTTCCTCGTTCAAAATCCGACGATGTTGACTGGTCCGTGCCGTCTATACTGAATTGACAGACGAAGTCACAATAATCGCTTTGGCAATGTCTTGGTACAAGTATCGTGAATTCCAAGTTTCAAAACATTCCGTTCAGCCGTTGATTTTTGCAAATCAAAAAGGCTTTCAAATATTTGGAAATCCAAACAAATTTCAAGGATTTAGTCATAGCGCGAACATCTACGCTCTTCAGTCTCCCTTCTCGCTTACTTTGCCGAGCAAAATGGAAAATTTATATTTCCGTCAAAGTTAATTTTCAATGAATTTATTATCAGGTCTATCACTTTGATCTGTGAAACTATGGAATGGGGTTGAAGGCTTTATCGAACTGTTCAAGAGGCATAATGACATTTTTCGCGATTCAAATTGAGGCCTGTGACAGTCTTGATATTCGATTAGAATAATAAATTAAGTTTCTGCATTTATGTGCGTTATCATCTGCAAACTAAATACGGTACCTTGACACTCTTTTCCATGCAGCAAGCCAATATCAATACATGGTTTGCTCCTTCTATACAAATGATTACCGGTACCTATTTCATCCTTAGGAGATATCACCTCATCCGACATGTTTGGTCAAGCCTTTTCGAAGGTTGATAATTTTATTAATTTTTTTTTTAAGTCAAATTCTGCAAATAAGAAACATTTCTTGTCAGTATCTATGGATATCGCCCTATAATCAATTCGCGAATATGTTTGTCATGAAGTCATTCGGGAGGTGATCTAAGTGCGAAATTTCAGGGTTAGTTCACTAAACAAGGTCTGTGTGTATAAGAGAATCATGTCGAATTCTCGTTATTATCTTTTGGTACATCAAATTATTGCATTCGCGAAAATGACTTCCAAGTCAATATGAAAGGTATCAAAATAAATTTAAAAACCTCTCAAGGAAATCAAGGTCCTAGCTTTTGACAACGAGATCAAATAGATCGCTTTTATGGTCAGTATCTGCTAATATATGACGTAATTTCATTCGTAAAACTGATTGACAAAGTAACGTAAATTGTGAAGTGTAGAACCAGTAAGTTCTAGCAGAAATGGGCTCTGGCTTGAGAGAATGATGTCAAATGCAACATGTTTCTGCCCGTTGTCTGCTGATACACATAAGTATTGATTTTACGGAAGTGATTAATGCAATTCTAAAGGGATTATGGGTGCGGAAGAGGACGAGAACATCAATACCAGCGAAGCAAGGCCCTGGCTTGCGAGAATGAGGATAGAGGGACTGTGTTCCGAAAGAGGATCAGTCGAAATAGCTATGTGCCAAATTTCATGCTTGTAACCGAAAGTACACAATATAACTATGATGTACTGTTCGCGCATAGGGTTGTCGGACTCATTAAGTACTACATAGTCATTTATGTATTATAAAACCGTTTGCTCATAAAGTCAGTTTTGAGTATTATCAATGAGTCGGTATAGCTAAGACATTGACAACGAGGTCAAATAGATCGCTTTTATGGTCAATATCTGCTAATATATGACGTAATTTCATTCGTAAAACTGATTGACAAAGTAACGTAAATTGTGAAGTGTAGAACCAGTAAGTTCTAGCAGAAATGGGCTCTGACTTGAGAGAATGATGTCAAATGCAACATGTTTCTGACCGTTGTCTGCTGATACACATAAGTATTGATTTTACGGAAGTGATTAATGCAATTCTAAAGGGATTATGAGTGCGGAAGAGGACGAGAACATCAATACCAGCGAAGCAAGGCCCTGGCTTGCGAGAATGAGGATAGAGGGACTGGTGGTTCCGAAAGAGGATCATTCGAAATAGCTATGTGCCAAATTTCATGCTTGTAACCGAAAGTACACAATATAACTATGATGTACTGTTCGCGCATAGGGTTGTCGGACTCATTAAATAGTACATAGTCATTTATGTATTATAAACCCGTTTGCGCATAAAGTCAGTTTTGAGTATTATCAATGAGTCGGTATAGCTAAGACATTAAGTGCAAGTCCAGGGATTGGAGGGTCATTGTTTCGATTCCCACAGAGGGTTAAGTTATTCTTCCTTTCAAAACATATTTCCATATATGCGAATTGCTTGGGGTAAAGTTAAACATCTTTATTCGGTGAAAGTTGCTGAGTTGTTCCGCTTACTTCTGAAACGTAATTGTTGCGTTTGTTTTTATGATGCATGATCTATAATTTGATACCAAGTATTATTCAATGTTAATCATAATGATAATGCGTTACTTGTTATGCTTCTTCGCCAATTTGTGTTTTATCTAGATTGGGTAGATAAAATGATTACTAGAAGTAGTGAACTTATTTTTCTACTTTCTAAGACAGTCGCCTGGGACTGTATGCAAATTAGCTGAACCACCGACAAGGTTGCAGCTCATCTTCTTTGGTATATAAGAAATCCAAGGATCTTAAATTGTGTATACATTTGCATACTGTTCAATGAAAATGGTAATATCTGAAGACAGTGACTGATGTGACGACCGACAGCTTTAAAGCGACTGACGTAAGAGAATTGAAGTCTGAACGGAAATCAACGAAGCAATAATTCATTCCACCGAATATAGTTGCAAATGAATTCAAACGCGCTTAAAGACAGTGGTTTCATGTGAGATCGGAGGTTGAAAAGAAAAGTGTGGCAGAGATCACACTCTCTTAGCGCATGCGCATTTCAAAAAGTCACAAGAACAAGAACAACAAGAACAACAACGCGAGCCTCCCGTAGACCTGCGTGCCGCAGGTAACAACTGATTATCTTCAATGACATTATTAAAATGTTATATCGGCCATTGTCACTTGATTGGTTGTTTAGCATGACCTTGATTTTTTTAAAATACACATGCTAGATGTCATAATTATTTATTATTGATTATCAAATTGCAAACAAATTGTATACGAATATCAAGAAAGTGAGTAAGTTTTACTCATGAAAATGTAAATCCCTCATGTATTTTAATTATTTGCTCTAAAAATACAGATGAGGGCTGGTCATGCTAAAACAACCAATCAAGTGATTATGGTGGGGCCATCCTTAAAAATAAGTTTGTTGCGCGTAACCCGACCGACTGTCTAAAAATCCGCCGACTGGAAACTTTTTTTGCCGATTTTCCGACTGGTCATCTTTTTATTTTATTTTGCAATGTCAGAATTATCTCCCCTATCTCCTCTCTCGGGTAAACGTATGTAAAACGTTCGCCCAGCAAAAGCAAGCAGGATTTCACTCTCCAGTAGTCGGCATGTGGGCTGATGTCACTCGTTTTGAAGGCATACCCTCCATGGCCCAGTCCGTAGGGGAATGCAGTTTTCGTCGTCCACGTGTATATGGCGGGAAGTTCCCCCTTCTGTTTTGTGTTTGATGGAGAATCGAGAGGACAATAAACACATCGAGAGGCAACAGCAACACGGGATGGGAACAATATTACAAAACGGTTGGTTATTATAAAACCTGCCATAAAGAGCTCTGTCGCGAATCAACGTGGAACGTAGACATGTTTAGGACTGTCACCACCTCGTGGGTCCGTACACCGACAGATTCTGAGACTGACGATGTTACAACAACAACGATGTTTGGATTTCTACTTTTATCCGAGAAGACTTCAGTGTGCCTAAATGCAGAAAATCTGTACTGCTTTGTTGTTTACCCGAAACTTTATAACCCGCTATGTCGATAAAGCTATGGATAGTGTCGGTGGCTTCAACGGTCTTGACAAATGAGACCCGTCAGCTTAATTTTGACGTTCCGATGTCGGCATCAAAATATACGCTTGTCAGAATTCCACCTCGGACTAAATTCCACGCAAAGACACAGGTTAGAAACTTAGTATTTGCCTCACTGTTGTCAGTAAATTAAATTACGATGTATTTCTAATCTGAATAAAGGAAGTACCTTAGTATTCAATAAAAGCACACCATAAATTTGCGACGAGGAAGGGCGGTAATGATGTTAATGATTAATTTGAGGTAATTTTCTCAACTCCAAATGGTAATGAACAACCTTCTGTATAACACTGAGAGGATTTTTTTCTTTCCTGTCACAATTTTGGCAAAAGTGTGTCTGGTAGTGGTATATGTACATTTTTTTTTTTTTTGACCAGCTAGTCACTAGTCATTGTCAAGAAGGTGTTCAAGGATGTCGATGTCTTCTAAGAAGTTACACAAGCCTGAATTTAAGAATATTTTGCTTTATACCTTGAAGATCACTAGTTTTCTGTACTGAAATAATTTTGCTGCCAGACAAAAAATATTTTTCAAATGACCTGCTTAGTATCTGAACAAAATCACACTAACCTCTTCCACCCTCCCCAAAAGGAAAACCTGATCTAAAAAAAAAAAAAAAAATACCTACCTACCGACCCAACTTCCTGAGGTAGGGTCGGGTTACAGCCACAAGGCTCGAATTAGGGTAAAAAAATTGCATGCACAGTGTGCACCTAAATTTCTCATGTACATGCACAGCAATTTGCCTACATGCACCAAAAAAAAATTTGTCCTGAAATACAAGTTTGGGCTCTCCTAAATGCCAACAAACATATTTTTAAGGATGGCCTGGCCTATGTCAATAAAACCTTAGCAAATCTGTTAAAGGTGAAATGCAAAGGTTTTCAAATTTTCATTTATATATTCTTCGTGGGCTAGTTAATGATGGAAATATCAGCCTAATTATTTTGTTTGGTTTGTTTTATTTAAAGTATTTTGTCTCCTGGTAGCTTTTGAAAAGTGCTTCAAAGTTGGCATCTCAAGCCCCGCCAATTTGAGAAATGAAATCCGCGTCGCTTATCTGCCCTTGTTTGGCGCTGTTTTGCGACGTCACATCAGACCACCTGACCGAGCATCAATACTTGTAACGTTCAGTCCCCGGGCGGCTGGTCTGACGTGACGTCACAATCAAGGAAAGATAAGCGATGACGTTTTGCAAATCTGATTTCAGCTGTGCTAGGAGTACCAACTTTTAAAAAGATTCTAGCAGACAAGATAATTTAAATTTAACTAAGTGAATTAGATAGACTGGTATTTCTATCATTATTCAACCCATATAAAATGTAAAGAGGAGAATCTAAAAACCTTTGCATTTCACCTTTAAGATAATTCAACTGTATATGCCTACATGTACGAGAGCTTTATATAGCAAAGCTACCTGTGCATCAACGTTTTTATTAATTATTTTATGCGATTTATTAATTCAACTACATGTAGATGATGTATACTGTATATGGTACACTCAGTTACATGTAGACCTACAATATGTATAAATGTATATACATGTATCAGCATATAAACATGAAGAAAACCGACAAAAAATGCAAACTTGTGAACAAGGAAATCATTTACAAAAAAATCATGTAGATTGGGGTCACAGCTAAAAATACAAGGACATAGAAGAAGGAAGCAGTTAAGGGCCAGCTAATACAGAAGTTGATCTCGGCAGGATCATCCGAAGTGGACTACTCGACATGATAAAAAAAGGAGAGAGCTATAAAAACTGGGCAAAAATCAATCGGTGTTTAATAATAGCATGACCAGTATATAACCCAGAGGGAATAGAAAGAAGGCTATTGAACAGTCAGCCCAGGGAGCTATTGATCAGCAAGAATTGGTAGCTATTGATTAGGCACCATCAGAAGCTATTGATCAGTCAGGCGTGGAATGGCTCCATTCTATAAGCCCACGGCATATAGCACGTCTAATAGTTAATCGCGGATGGCGCACACCCCACTCAAACAGCTTATCCGTCGTGGCCTGTCATTTCGCCATTGTGTCTAGGGCATGTAGGGTAGCACTTACACTTCGCTGGAACGAGGAAGAGAAGCTGTATTTCAGTGGGAGTTTATAGTAATAGATCACAATGTAAGTTACAGAAGGAAAACAATTACATTTTAGAACTTCGAATCAGAAATTGAAGAATTTAGTAAAAGATCTGTCATTCCCACTTTTTATTGCCTTTTTATACATACAGCATGAGTTCTTATTGGTCTATATTTTTTTTTGGCAGATTCACCGAAATAGCTTGCACACAGTTCAGAAGTCTCCATTTATGTGCTACAGTTATCAAGATAAAGGAAAATTTGACATGTTTTTTCTCGGTCCTTCAGTCATGATAAGTGGTTAATGAACTGAGATGACTAAAGAGAAGGAAATAATCAATCTGATATGGCAAGCTTACATGTAATTCAGCGTGTTTCTATTTCAAGCATGTCAACTTCACTCAGTCACTAAGGGCCAATGAACAACTGAAATGCTGAATACAAATTCTTTCCAGAATACAGCATCCTACATGTATGAATGAAATTATAATATTTGGGCAACAATACTTATGCTTACAGTGCAAACCTCGCTACAACGCTGTTATTGCGGGATGAAATTTGAGCCACCTTATAGATTTTCAGCCTTATAAAAGGGTTGAAATAATATGCATTTGTTAATTTGGGGAACACAACAGCACCCGCCTAGCTACATCAGAATCAGCGCGTTATATTGAGGCACCTTATAGTGAGGCTAGACTATATGACAACACAGTTCATAGATATGATACAAATATGGCGGATTCCACGCAAAACTGTACCACTAACTCCCATTTATGTCCGTCCTTGACGGAATATGACATTAGTAACACCAATAACTTGGAAAACATCATAAACAAACAATGTTCCCTGTACCTTATTATTTTCTATGTGTCAATGAATTGCATAAGATGAAAATAAACAGGTGCCCCTATGAATTCTTTGTACAGTTTTTAGTTTAGCGGAACAAAACACAAATGACATTAGTAACATTTGTGTTACTAATGTCATTTTTCCATCAAAATCTATTTTGTATATGTACAAGAAATTTCTTATAACAGAAGCACTTGCATTTGCTCAGTGGAATTAGGCCAAGCATATTGAAGTATCTGTACCATTGTCAGTGTATGTCATCACCCATGCTGTAATATTGAGCCTTTTCAAAAAAATTCTAATGTCATGTCCGTCACGGGAGTTGGACGGAAATGACATAGTATCCATGTATTAGTATTTAATACACTGGCAATGGTATGTATTTCAATAAGGTCAAGCTAATACCACTGTAAATCTTTAATTGAATAATTTAATTGACATTTGTTTTGTAGTGAGTATTGTAAAAAAAGTTGGACGGACATATGACATTAGAACAAATGACATTAGAAACATTTACATTTCTGTCTCTCTATTATACCATGTATACTGCAGATAAGAAATGTGCAGTGTAAAACTGTTCATATTCAGATATGCATACATTACACAATATTTGTGGGTTTAGCACAGTACAAGACACAGAGTCAGTTTTTTTTAACATTTTTAACGTTGCAAACGTCATTTTTTGGTGAGACGGACAATTTGACGGAAAGTGGTATAGTTTTTCGTGGAATCCGCCATATACACTGTAAACATTGTCAGGAGGAAAGATTACATTTATATATTGAGAAGGGTTGGTGTTGGTGAACAATTACAGAGGATGAACAATTGGCTGGATTAGTCAAAAATCACCACTCAAAACTGAACAGGGATTATTCTTCTCATAAATGTTATAGTAGATTCTTTAATAATTTATTACACCCAAACTTACAACATGTTGGACACAGCCTGGAACGGTTCCAAGATATGTCATGGACACTAAGATATGCAAAAGTGTTTGTGAACTAATAAGTGACCCAGACCATTGACCTCTTTGCCCCAATGAGGCACAGCCAATGTTTGGTACCATATTCAATGTGAACAACAGAAGTTAACAGACATGTCTTTTGTTATAGAGTCAGGGGACCAACTTACAGATGTTATAAATTATAACCTCTACAAGTGATTATATCAAAATCAGAAACACTGTTCACAAAACAATAATATTTTGACCAGTGGTGAAGTCACAGAATGTAATGACAGCCCTCGCAATTAGCCACGGCAAACAGCAATTGCCGTGGTAAATGCTGGGGTAAAATCACTTCGCGTCGGCAGTTTTTTTGCCGTGGGTCGTAAAGTGATGTTGTTGTTGTTGTCAGTAAACAACATACGGTCGATGATAAAATACGTCTCCTTGAACTGGCTTTTCTTGCTAATAAATTTGGTTTTAATAAACGAGACAGCTACTGGTGCTGTGGTTGTTTGATTGCATAATTTGGAGACATCGGTCGGCAAAATGCACTTTTCCAAGAACCGACAGACAGCCGATCATTCCCGATCTAGAAAGCACAGATCTTCAATTGGATCTGTCACTCTCCAGCATGCAGGGCATTTCTCCACTGGCGTTTCTTCGTTGTCACAATAGCACAGGCGACCGCATATGAGGAGAGTGCTCTAGGGAATGGTGAGGGTTACTTTGAAGGGGTTACGTTGAAGGGGAATTCACGTACAGTCATGACAGTTAGGATTATGTATTATTGTATTATGAATGGCACGGCAACCTGAAATAGTGAACTGTGTAGCAATCTTAAATTAATTAATTACAGCTGGCACTAAATATCTTATATACTCCATGTTTTCATACATTACCCGGAATATAATTTGCCCGACATTTGGGGTTACCGCACTCCACGTAAGCCCCTGCAATTACCATTCTCCTGCACAGCGGTATTTAAAAGTTTTGACAGTGACAATTTGCTTTGCCATCGTACGAGAGCATCACGATGCTGACGAAATGGTGAAATTTGAGGTTGTCGTGCATAAAGCCTGAACTGGTGGACAATGGTGGAAACTGTGCTAGAAATTTTCTTTACTTTTTGAGGCGTGCAAGATCGGCCAACATGTTACGACCACGTGGCTTTGTCATTATCGCCGTATCGGATAAATGGATAGCTGGAACCTGAGGTAATAAAAAACTGGAATGCCTCCGGCCGACTATATGGACAAGTTCGCGGCACACCAAGAAGCGGCAATAATATTAAGCTGTCGTTGAATGTGCTGAACATTCTGGAGGCGGAATACACAAACTTTACCAGAAGGAGAACTTTATCTGAAGGAAAATCAGAGTTTTTATTCATTCTTGTTTGCAAAGAAGCCAAGGCAAAACTTAAAATATTGTTTGTTTGATTAACCCTACAGGCCCCCACCTATAACTTTAGGGTTTTTTTTATTTTACCTTTTTTTTAATTCATCTAAGAAATATAGGGTATTCCTGAAACTATCTTATATTGAAGTTATATCTGTTAACCAGGAAAACTCAAATCCACACAAATGGTAATATTTTCTCTGTTTCGCACATCTCCTGTCTCTACTCCCATGAAGCAATAATGTCACCAGGTATGTGATCATGAAAAAGTTCAATTGAGAACTAAAATTAAAATAATAAAACTAAAAATTGACCTACCAACGCATGGTTTGTAGCAAGGTTATGTTACCCCAAACAAAAAACTTGAATTTTTGCTCGATGGTCAGTACATTTGACCAGAAGTTCATCTGTATTTTATGAACTTCTGATATGACAAAAATGAATGCATCCAATTGTAGTGGAAAATCTGTGAATTCCAGAAAACATCCTGGGCAAGTCATTTAATTATCTTAGTCAAAACTAGATCTACTGCAAAAAAAAATGCCGTGGTGAAGCCCTTTTTTGCCGTGGCCAATTGATTTCTCCTCAGCAATTTTTTTGCCGTGGAGAATTTTCCTAATTGTGAGGGCTGAATGACCTCTATTAAATTCATTTAATACAGTTCATTTAACAACCTTCCAGCCATCAACTGCATGTGGCCCACTCATGAAACTTACATAAGTTTAGATTTTAACCTAGATAGTATTACATGTATACTTATATCCTCACATCCTAGAATTTTCCCTCAAATATGTATAATTTTCTTGGAAAAGCAAGACATTAAGGATGATGAAGGAGGTACATGTATCACTGAAGGCCACAATCGTTTTTGAAAAGCTGCACTCATTTTTGTTTGCTATGCAAATTGGCATTTATAACCTTATAAAGTTATAAGGTACTCTGGGGATGGAGTGTTGATGTAACATTTATGACCCAATCCAATTATCTGAAGGTAACCTTTCTATGTTTCTATTAGAAAATCTTGTTTTCTTCCCTCTGGTCAACTTTTTTGTGACATTTCCTTCCACAAATATTTTAAGGTCAATGCACACAACTTCTCAAGCTGATTTCTGTATTTCATCACTTGGCTAGGTTATAATTTTTGTAACTTTTGAAAGTTGGTCCCCCGACAGTTATATATGTCAATTTCTTGGCAAAGTGACAGGTAAAATGAACAATGTACATCATGGGAAATAATGAACCACAGTAAATCCTCTAATAATTCAATAACCCAGGGTGCCCTTTGCCCGGGGCAACCTAAATTTCCTTTGGGCAACCAAATTCTGCTCGAATTGCAATGCATTTGGATGTGTTGGTTGCCTGTGCTTGCTGATGGGCAACTAGAATTTGTTTGTCTATTTCACACCCTGTCACCCAGAATTTTGTGGACAATAGCCAGTCAGTCATTCCAGTAAATTTCCCCCTCCAAATCATTAAAATAATGAAGAAATACATGCAGTGAATGATCTGCATGATTTTGGATCATTTTGTCAACTTCTTGTTCTAACAAATTTGATCATCCCCCCCCGATTTAGAAATTTCACTTCCTGTGATTGAATTATTAGAAGATGGTATATCAACATGGTGGTGAATGTACTCACAGAGTAATGGCAGTGTTCGTGGACTGTGACACGGGATGAGAAGCTCTCGTTTCTCGCGTCGATATGTAATGTTCTTGTTCGTCTGTCGAGGTTGTTCTTCTGCATGAAGATCACATGATCAACACCAGCTATCTGGAAAAGGAAATAATGATAATCTTGTTGATTGTAAGAGTGAGTGAGTGAATACAATTTGACATCGCTTTCAACAATATTTCAGCTATATCACGACGAACCAACTAACCACCACCCAGCCCAGTTTGTGTTCCTGCTACTTCAAAGAAGAAATCTTTGAAGCAGCATGGAACCACACACCCTCCGTCCACTCTATAAAACACTGAGGACAGCACACAAGACACAGGCAGGACACTTACATCGTGCAATAAAGACAAGTGATATTACAGTGCTTGACATCACATTATCAAGTTCCTGTTGCTTCTCAGCAAAATGCATTGAAGCAACAGGAACCTGAACCCATCCAACCACCCGCGTTGATTGTAAGAGATTTCACCAGTGATAAATATAGAGGAAACACACCCTCCCCATTTTGAGATTGAATGTCATTATGATATTTTCTGTTATGTTACTATGGAAACCACAAAAATCATCGAAAGGTACCCAGTTTCAATAGGCTTGTGCCATACTATCCAACAATGCTGTATAAGCTTACAGGGTTCTTTTCAAGGTAGTTCCTGTTTCACAGACACCTAGGTCACTGGACTCCCACAGAGAAAAATATTCGAAATATTCCAATATTTTATTGGATTTTTCAGTGTCAACCAAGAGGCAGTCTTAATAAATTAATGTCCTATCAATGCTCCCCAATCATATCGCTATATAGGATCTTACATATTTCAATTGAATTTGGTGTTTTGAGCACCCATACCATGAATATTTAAAAGCATTATGACATCATGGCTGCATCTGATCTAATGCAGTTGCAGTCGGAGAGGGGAGATAGAATCACCATGTCCATTTACCCTAAAGATCAGTCCATATATCTACCCCATATTATGGTGCCACAATGTCGGGACCACAGCAACATGAAAAGACACCCCACCAGCGTGGCATCTAAGTCGACTGAGCCAACCAATAATTCTCTATCATTAATGTTCCCTTCAAAGCACTATGAAGCGTTCTCAGGATTGGTTGACAATCGAGTTACTGCAAGCCGGTTAGATCCTTTAAGTGACATATCTAAATGGGGGAGCAGATACACCATGTAGGACATAGAAACACAGATATTATTTGTTTGGCCTAACAAGAGTATAGGGCAAGGTACATGTACTCACCTTTTTCAGCAGGTACGGGGCATCAACATTGAGGCGACACTTCCTCTCCACGATGTGGACCGCTCCATCCTCGCTCTTATACTCACTGATGAGGTCACTCCCCAGGAATACCGGAATCATTTTACATGTTGGAAAACGTTTTTCATAAGCCTGAAAGTGAAAGCAAAAGAAGAAATATTACAATTACCGGTATCGTAAAGTTGAAACATGTCAGAGGTAAGCTTACATAATTCAGGGATTGAAATTAACTTTTTATAATGGTTGTCCTTGCCATTTAGTACAAAAAGTTCTTTCTGAATAGGCTCAAGTTACGAGACCGCCTGCTCATGAATGTTACATACTTTCAACAACAATTTGACCTTGACATTTACTTTTGTATTTTCATTAGTAGCCATACCTATTTAAAATCAGTGTTTAATAGAAAATGAGAAATTTAGGTTTTGATAAAGAAAACAAATTAAAAGAACTTTTGTTTATTTTGAAACAAAAACGGGATAACCATATCCACCCAACACTGGCACCTAAACAGATCTGTTACAGTACCTATCAGGGGCTGGGAGTAGACATGTATCAAGTTAGCTTTCCTTAGGCCTATTAAAAATAATTCTGTGTTTCTGGTAACGGCTTAAAAAAAATCCAGGTAGGTAGGCAGGGTTTTTTTTTTTTGTGCTTTTCTTTTCTTTGCCCAATCAAAATATTTCAAAGATGTACTGAATATTCATCATACTTATTCAATATACTAACCAAACTTGTGTAAATTAAATGCCTTAAATACAAAAAAAATGGCTTTGTTTTTTTTGGGATTGTGTGTGATATACAGAATGGATCGGAATGGAGTATCACAGCTCACATCAACTGAATCCAGGTTCACCAGACATTCGTCAGACAGAACTGCAGTTAGTGATACGGAATTGGAAGTCGTTGATTTAGAGAATTTATCGCAATTTGTATTAGAGGTTCCAGTTTAAGTTTGTTGCTACTCCACCTTGAAGCCTACATATTTTCTTTTCAATCGCAAACATTTAACAGTTTTTTTTATAACTTCATGAAATCTGGATAACATCTCTAGATATTAGAATATCGACACGCTGGAATAAACATGCAGGTCTTGAATCTACTCAATTGTTGATGGACAGCTGCTGAAGAATAGATATAAGACTTTACACTTCAGTATTTCTTCTCTATATGGACAAAGGAGTTTGAAGACAAAGCAAAACACTTTCAGATGGACATCAGACTTTATATCCATTTGTGCTATTAAACAAATAACTTCTAGCAAAATCGACGATGTTGTCAGCGTAAATAAAATTTATTTGAAGAGACTACAGTATTTTGGTAGAATTGCGGTCGAAAATGGCGAATTATGAGGAATTACAGCGGAAAATCTTAGTTTTTCAGCTGCCTTTCTCCCTGGGTTTTTCCGACGTTTCGTCTCATTGGAAAGGGAATCCCTTGTAGTTTCTGATTGAAGGCTTGATTTCGAACGATAACATCGAGAAACTGCAAGGGCTGTTTTCCCGTTTCTCTAGTAACGCTAACAACCGACCCGATATTGGTTACCTTGATTGGACGAGCGTGGTAACGTGACCTACATCGAAGTGCTCATTGGCCAGAGCCCTTCAACTGAGTCGAGCTGATCTGAGGGAGACGCCATTTTTATCTCATCGCGACGAAATTACGTGGCGCAGAAACTCAACAGAAATTTGAAAATAAATAGCGGATTTCATCGAAACCCGCACTTTGAAAATATAAACTGAGCTTCTGTACTTCAACTATACCAAAGAATAATATATTTTGAAGGGGTTTTCTGTGAGTATTTTATATTTTCTGGGCGGCTTCTCGACAACGTTTTATGGAAATCTTCGTTGGCGTTTTTATATTTTTCCTTTCTATTTCTTCCTCCCGACTTCGTTATTCCGAGACAGAATATCAAGTTTACATCCAGGAAATCAAGTCGGGCTTAGCTAACACTATATGTTTGGTTTTTATCAAGTTTCATGCATGGTAAATTTGAACAAGAGCCCAAGGGGCTTCAATATACGCCCATATATCTGGAATTACATTGGTCCAAATTTCAAGGTTGTTTAATAGCCTTGATTCCAATTGGTAGCTAGCAATCCAGAGAAAGGTCTACAATTTTGTGCTTCTGAGAATGTGACATATATCACGTCTTATATTGAATGATAAACTAAAATGGGCTTAACTCTTGGTAACTTGAAGCAAGAACTGAGAGCTCACATATCCCACACTGAAATCGACAATAGTCAAACAAGAAAATAATAGTTTTCCTGCAAACGGATTCCTTTCAGGCAAGAGAATTTTTCATGAAGGAAGAAGAAAGTGATGAAGTAAACCTTTGTTCTTAGTTAATAAACAGGTATGAACTTCATAAAGGACCCCTCTCCCCGTTAAATTTAATAGTAAATGTATGGTTTTCATTTCACAACAGTTTAACTAAATGTAGCTGTTTCAAACATGGGAGACAACTCCACAGGACAAATGCCATATACATCTAGGGGAGAGAACTCCTAACACATAAAGTCAGCTAAATTTGAATCAGTTTTGGGGGACTGTGACCTTGACCTTTGACAAATTGATCTCAAAATGTATGGCTCCTCTTTGCCATGCAAGTAAGGTATACTCAAAGTTTGGTACCAATCCATAACTTGAAACTAGAGATATCGCATGGACAACAAATGTTAATGGTTGAATGGACAGAATGCAACATCGCATTACACGACCTCGTCTTCGACAGGCATATGAAAATGAGACTTTTAATGATTTCTTGATTTTGGAGTCACAGTGACCTTGATCTTTGACCCATATTTTGGTATGTAACACATGTCCCTCTAATGTATCTCCTGATTTTGGGGTCGCAGTGACCTTGACCTTTGACCATGACCTAAATTTTGGTACACGATAAATCATCTTCCCTCAATGTATCAATGAACACAAAAAAATCATGATTTTTATGAATTTCATGATTTTGGCGGTCACAGTGACATTGACCTACATTTTGTTACGTGACACATAATGTCCCCCTAATGTATCTACCGACACAAAAAAAAGGTGATTTTTAAAGATTTCTTGATTCTGGGGTCACAGTGATCTTGACCTAAATTTTGGTACATGACAAACCGTCTCCTCTTAATTTCTCATTAGACACAAAAAATCATGATTTTTAACAATTTCACGATTTTGGGGTCACACTGACCTTGACCTTTGACCTTGACCCACATTTTGGTATGTGACACATCGTGCCCCTCTAATGTATCTACTGACACAAAAAATGTTATTTTTGATAATTTTTTGATTTTGGAGTCACAGTGACCTTTGACCTTGACCTAATTTTTGGCATGTGACACTTCATTTCCCCCTATTGAATCCACTCACAATTTTTTTTGTAATTTTTAATGATTTCCTGATTTTTAGGTCACACTGACCTTTTGACCTTGATTTTGGGGTCACAGTGACCTTTGACCTTGACCTATTTTTTTGGTATGCGACACTTCATTTCCCCCTATAGAAGCCACTCACAAAAAATTAGAATTTTGTAATGATTTCCTGATTTTTCAGTCACACTGACCTTTGACCTCGACCTACATTTGGTATGTAACACATCGTTCTCCCCTAGGGCATCAATTCACCAAAAATTAGAACTGTAGATAGAAAACTGTCAACGATCAATGATTTCCTGATTTTAGGAAACAGTGACCTTTGACCTCTGACCTCGACCTCAATTTCGGTACGCGACACATCGTCCCCACCTAGTTTATCCACTCACAAAAAATTGCAACTGTGGATAGAAAACATTCACATATATAGACCGGACACAAACACTTCACTGATTTCCTGTTTTTTAGGCCAGTGACCTTTGACCTCTGACCTCGACCTTCATCTTGGTACGCGACACATCGTCTCCCTGTGGGCTATCCACTCACCAAAAATTGGAACTGTAAATAAAAAACTGTTCCAGATATAGACCGGACACGGCGGACGGACAGACGGACAGACGGACACACGGACGGAAACCGCCATCACATAATACGTCCGCCTTTTGGCGGGCGTATAAAAAAAGCGATTTCAGAATGGTACATCGCTGTACTCGCATTGACAGAAGCAAAGGCAAGCCGGTATTGCGGCTCGTCGCATATTTCGTATAGAAAGACGAGAGCCATTTGAACGGCTCGCCGCAGCGTAACAGTAAACTTATCTACGGCGAATAGTGGTGGAATTTACATTTCTCTGCAGACACGGATAAAATTGTCCCGGTCATTTTGGGATATCCGCTCCGCAGAGTGCAATATTCTCCGTTGCAGAGGTACATTATAGTCGCTAACGTTGCTCTGAATACATATTATGTCTAGAACATCACTGTACGGAGAGCGGGAAGTGCGAAACTGCGGTTCGGTGAATACGTCCCCTTGAAGCAAGCGAAGGGTTCACAAAATAAAATGTTGAGAGCAAGATTTTGGTGAAAATCACCGAGGTCGGTCGGTGTTCTTGCATTTTTATTTTTTTATTTGTTGAAAAAACTTTCAGGTCGGCAATGATCACACCATGCAGGTAGGTCGGGTTACCGGAAACACAGGATTATTTTTAATAGGCCTTATGTAACTCTCAAGACGGTGGCAGAAAAGATCATTCGGCGTGAGACACGCATTTGGCATCAGTCTCAGGCTCTCAAACAGCTATATCAAAATCTCACACATCTGGGCATTTTCATGAAATTATTCCTAAAATAACCAAGAATCGTTCACAAAATTGCTCCAGTTTGCAGAAAAAGGAGTCAGTAATTTCAAAAATTTTCTAGACTTGGTTATAAAGTATTAGTCCGGTCGCTTAAGGTCAAGATCGTGACTGACTGGAATAAAGCACCATATTTTGCAGAGAGTCTCATCTGGGCATAAGAAATGATCTCAGAAGGGGTGCCCATTTCTACAGGAGGTAGAAGGCCCTTAATTTGCATAAATCCAAAATGGCCGCCATAATACATACAGTAGCCTCCTGTTGGCGACTATTTGACAGCTTGAATAGCCTTTTTACACGAGATTGGTTTTCTACGAGCCTGACTGACCCAACAAGAAAATAATAACAATAATTGGAAACTTTATTACCCATTGGATATCCAATATGGCCGCCAGAGCGTCACCAATAATGGTATTATTGCTATACACATGTATGTGTCTTTGTATATATGCTAATATATATCAAATATATTTATAAATCCATTGAGGCGTTTCTGTACATGTAGCTCTGTTATGATTGACTCGATCAAGCACGCATGGAGGTTATTGGCTATTTTCTTTTCTATAGATATGCAATATGGCCACCAGCGCCCCATCCTCAACGCTGATTATCGGTACTAAAAACATATCTATTTCAAAGGATGAAACTTCAGGTTATCGTACATGCCACGGTTGTGAACTACATCAAATGTTGCCAGTTGGATTCTTCCCGGCTCCTTACATGTAAATTAGCATGTGTAAATCCAGCGGCGAAGGGAGTTACTCTTCCAACACCGGTTGGAATCAGGCTAAAATTGTGTTCAGTAATTACCCTGAGATAGATTTACTTGTTTCAAGTTTCACAAACGGTTTCGATATTTGACACTCGAGAAAATATACCTTTACTGTCGCGCGTAATCGTTCATCTGCTATCGTAGAAGCTAATTTAGACAAAGAGTTGTCGAAAGGTCGAGTTGCTGGTCCCTTCTAAACTCCTCCTTTTGACAATAAGGTTTGTTAAAAAGTAGGCTTAGTCCCAGAAAGAAACCTAATACTTTTAGGGGCTCTTGATGGCCGAGCTCTCTAGGCGCATCGCTGGTGATCGCAAGCCTCACAGCGCTGAACCGGCACGGGTTCGAACCTCGCTGTTGCATGAGTGAAAGTTTGCCAGTTAATTGCTGACGGGCCGGAGGTGGTTCTCTTCTGGTATTTCAGCTTCCTCCATCATTAAAACTGGCTGTCACCATATGAGTGAAATAAACTTGAGTGTGACATTAAATCAAATCCCCTCCTAATACTTTTAGGGTGATTCACGATTTAGCTTACCCTGGAAAATCTGCCTTGTCTATTAATGGTGCGATTCAACAGGACCTGATATGTTGAATACGTAGACATTAGATATCGCTATTGCACTAGTTCAAAAACATGGCCACTAAAGCTTGATGGCAAAAATCTATTTAGATGATGCGTTCCGCATTTATGTATCGGTGCCTCTCGATGGGATGCTCTACATCCTGTAAGATATTAAAGAGCTCGTCGTTCTCTGCAATCGGTTATGGCTACAAAATTCGGCATATCAGAGGTCATCCACATATTGGACGACTTCATGTTCGTCGGTGCAAATTGCGCTAGCCATTGTTCTATAGCTCTCAACACTTTCACTTACTTATGTGAGCATTTGGTCATTCCAATCAAACATGCTAAGACTACCAATCAACTATTATGGTTATGCATGGGATTCAACTGGACTCCATAACTATGAAAGCTTCATTTCCAAAAGACAAAATTCATAAAAGGAAAAACATGCTGGTTGAATTCTCGCGCCGCAAAAAGGTAACCCTTGTGGAACTGCAGTCTCTCATTGGCTCACACAATTTTTCCTGTAAAGTCGTCGTGCCCGGCAGGGCATTTCTCCGCTGCCTGATAGAATTTAACAAAAGTTGTATCACAGGCTCACCATCACATTCGCCTGAATAAAGCTAGAGCCTATGTTGTATTCCTGGAGTCTTTCAACGGAAAATTAATTTTCTTTCTCCAAATTGGGTATCCTATTTCGACGTTGCTGATACATTGGGTTTGGCGGCTGTTTTCGGATCCTCGTGGATAGACCGAGAATGACCAGCAGATCTTACCCATATCAAGCAGTGCTTACAGCGGAAATTTGAGGCCAAAAACTGACAAATCATAACGCCATGGTTGAAATTAGTGTGTCAGTTAGTAGTGGCCTGCCTTCGAAATGACATTCTGTTCAGATCAAAACATATTTCGGAACAATCTTATTCCTGACAAACTCTCGCGGTTACAATTTCAGGAAGCGCTGTCTCTAGCCACTTGGCTCAATCGCTCGTCGCACTTAATATACCCTGTCTGCTGTTCTTCAAATATACAAGTATACAGAGATTTCCTCGACAACACTGGTCAGTGTGCCAGTAAGATATTCCTCATCTCATCGTCACAGTTGGTTTCCTTGGAAGCATTCTTGCATTTCAACAAGTTTGCACCCTCTACAGCTTATACATTCGTATCGGCTATCAGTTATGCGCCAAATTTGGCTGCAGTACACGATCCTGCGTAGTTATCCCTTGCCAAAAAGCTACTCACGGGCATGCCAAAATTACACGGCCGGATACCAGATTGCCCATAACTAAGGGTATCCTCCAGAAAATATTTTATGCTATACCCCACATTGTATCCATGTAATTCATTTACGAGCAATGATCTTGGTAGCATTTCATGCATTCTTACGCGTTAGTGAATTGACAGATCGGTCAGAACAAGACTGCAATGGCAATGTTCTTTAATACAACGATGTCTTTTTCTCCGATCAATCTGACCCGTTACAAAGCATGCACATTATTATCCGCAACTTCAAACACAACATATCCCATAAACCAGTTCATTTGTTGATATTGATAATGTTAGATATTGTCCAGTTCAAGCAATCCGTGCTTATTTTCGGTTACATATTTCACATCCGAAGCCGGGTCCCTGTTTCAATTTCCAGAGGATGCGGTCGTTTCAGCTGCCTATTTCTCAGCTCATGTAAAACACGGAATCTCTTTAATCGGCATTGACCCTCTTTAATAGATTGGAGCGATATGCAAGAGAGGCCATAGCTTTCGCATTGGCGCCGCCACTCCATCTTCAGCAGCAGGAATCCCGAATAATATATTCAAAAATATGTAGATGGAAGTCCAACGCTATATTAGTATGACACATTTCACTTGGTAGCTATGCATTGTCTAGTCACGGGTTTCGTTGTATGGTAGCCCCAACGAATTTATTGCATAAATAAGGATCTGGTCCAACTTGACCCAGTTTGGCAAAGGTCAGTCAGGGGATGCCGTGGCATCTGAGTCAGTTGTATATGATTATTTTCTAATGTTTACTGTATACTTAACATCATGAAAAAAAATAATTCAAAATTTCGGATCGAAACTTCGTCAAAATTTTACCATATTTTGGTTCAGACGTACATGTAGCTGTACCGTCATTATGGCGACCATCTTGGATTATTTTGCATTTCTCGCTTGACCTTTGCCAACACTATTAGTGTGGAAATTTTCAGACTCTTACCCCGAAGGATGGCGAATATATGATGTTTTGAGAATCGTTGGGATAAAAATTGCCACTTGCCACTGTCTAAAATGACCCTGGGCCCCTAATGGGCCACATATTGCCTCCTGGGCCTCGAAATGGGGGGCACCCCTTCTGATATTGTTCTCGGTGCCTCTGACGACACGTGTGCCAAATTTGGTGCTTTATTCCACTCTGTCACGATAAAGTGAAAATCTGGCCTTAAGCCACCGGACTATATCCATTTATAACCTCAGTGAAGGGTGAAATGTATAATGGTAGGCTGTTCTATGAAACAAAAATGCGAAAAATTGTATGAAATGACGCCTAGAAATTACCATTTTTGGGGTGCTCGTATCACCTGGGCAGACATAATCAAATCTCAAGCCTTGGCAGAATTATAACTTGAGAGGTCAGTCTGTAACGTGCCGGACTATGGAGCAAAGAATGGCAGGTTCGATCCCCGTCGGTGCCAGTTCGTTATTTTCAGACAAGTTTTTCCTAGCTGGTAAATTGTTTCATGGTGCAGTAAATACAGTCGAGTGCACCAAGCTAGTCACGCCTATTGGCCAATCCGACCTATTCATGTATTATAGTACATGACATGTTCTGTAACGCTCTGTCATGTAAATTCGCATGAGAATGATATTTCTCTCGATATGTCAGATGAAATTCTTCTTCCAGCCACATGTACATTTAACAGCCAATGGTTGATGTATTCTCTGATTTCTGTTGTTTTCTCTGATCACTTTCATTATGCGGGAGTGAGGGGTAGAGAGGCACGGTGCTGAGAATTTTCGACAAGATTCCACCCATAATATACTTACCGCCATCACCAGTTCAAATGGGTACTTATAGACCCGAACCGGCGACTGGTACTTTTGTACCATCTTGTCTTGTTTGACAGATCGCCCTAAACGATTTTATGACCCGTCAAGATCGAACAGAAAGCATTGTTTGGTTTCTTTCCAAACTTCCATCGACACTCAAACCGTCGTCGACCAGGATATGACAGGTCCTCCTCACTGCTAAACGGAAACGCTTCAGCAAATATAGTCCGAAATCGAATGTTTAAAGTATGCCTTGGTACTGAGGATAATAAACAATACCAGTCATTTTTGTATAGATTTGACGTTTATAAATGAAAGGAAAAAAAATACATTTGTTATAAACAACAAAATATCTCGTGGAAAGTATTATTTCGCAAATATTAATACGCCAAAACGAATGACAAGGGGAAATAAGTCGCAATAAAAGTCCTTACTTCACGGTTCTAGTTCAGTTACGTCCCTTTACTAACAATACTTACTCGGCTAAACCACACCTATTCTTTTTACGACGCGCAGACCCAATATTATATTTAATAATTTTAAATCTGAGGTATATCGGATGTTGGGTATCCCACAAAGACTACAATTCAGCCACCGCCACAATATTTCAGAAATGAATCGGAACATCGTCAGTAGTGGATGAAAGAGGCTTTCGATACAGAAGATCAAGATCAGGGTTAAGATCGAGATCACAGAGGTCTGGCGGGGTCGCGGAGTTGTGGAGTTTGTTGTCAGTCGAACATTATAATTCAGATCCGGGACCAATAATCCGAAAATGTGGACTGCATCCAACCAATATAATCCGAAAATGTGGACTGCATCCAGGTTGTAACAACCTGGATGCAGTCCACATTTTCGGATTATTGCTGCATCCAGGTTGTAACAACCTGGATGCAGTCCACATTTTCGGATTATTGGTCCCGGATCTGAATTATCCTTCTTTTTTCAGTATTTATAGTAGCGGTATCATTCCAGTATTTGTAGCACTATCATTCCTTCAAATTGACATATGCGGATCGATGGTTCAGTTGAGCTATTTGGCAGACCAGGCCGTGCAGTGAAGTCAACCTTATTTTGGTCCATTTAATAGATTTTCGAGAAAATATGAAGTACATTCCGAAGAAAAAACGTTACATTTTTTATGGGTTAAAATTGCATAACTGGCTTGTATCTTATTGTATGGCATTCCCCCCAGAAAATATATACTTTTAGAGGGTTTTCTAAAGGCTTTGTCATCTACTAAAGAAGGAAGGGATATTTCTAGGAACGAGGGATTAACTGTGTACTGTTCCCAATTATTCCCATTATACGCCATATTTGATCACGTTTCACAAGAGGATTCAAAGCTCTATAAATTCAATAGTTATCATAAAAATTATTGTTATACGATGGCTTCTTGAAAGTGACGATCAATCCAATTACTCCCTCTATACGACCGCCATGTTCGGTGACGTGACAAATTTAGAAAGAAATGGAGGCCATGTTTGATTATGTGACTACAATTTGTAAAGAAATGGCGACCGTGCTTGATCAAGTGACAGCTTAGCCTGGTGAGAAGGAATCAACGTAACCATTCCAACAAACAACCTCATATTTATTCATCCGGCGGAGAACAGACGAGAAATTTGATAAATTACAGGTTGTCATACCACTTCGGAAACAGATATTACCTGGGCTTACAAAAGATTATTTAGTAACACTTTGAGTGTGACTGTTCATTTGAGTCTCTTTTCCAGTGTTGGAATATAATCCTGCTTGGCCCTTTCACCTGATTCATCTTCGCCATGAACTTGTCTTAAATAATACTGCTTCCACTTATCGATATCTTCATCGTTTTCCTTCATTATAGAATCAATAAATAGCTCTCTCTAGACATCACATGCAGTTCTGCGTACTATTAAGTTGATCGATCTCCAGAAGGAATTCTTTCTTCATAATCACCCTTATCATCTGAATAGTATGATATTTTACACAGTTTCATTCCATCACCACTTTGACAGATCATCCGTTTCTGACCCTGTTGAGACTCATCCGGTTTCAACTATTGTGGGTGGACCTTGAATATAGCCAGCGTCTGATTTGACTTGTGACACAATCGAGTACATTTGTCCTCAATCTTTGATGTTCAGAAGTATTAAGTAGACCTTTTAATGTTGCGTTTAATTTGGTTTAAAATGGATAAATAAATGACCATAGGGCGGAGGGACGGCGTCTTCATACGTGTCGGCTAGGATATATACGTCGATCCAGTAATGAAAGTTCATGCTTGTCGATGGGATTATTAAAAAGCACATATAAAACACTACACATTTTGTCATAAAATCGTCCAACGTTATCCGTCAACTTCTAAATTCATGGGCATACACTTCGCGAACTGTCGGAATCGTATACTGGAATATGGGCTACCATTTTCCATAGCAGTCTCTGCGGACTGAATATACTTCGAGTTCTGATATTAACTTATTAATCCATTTGATTTTCTCGCTTCCACTGGGTCCCACCAGTAACATTGTGAATGGCTGGTGCAGGGAGCTATCAGCAATATCGGATCCAGATCGCATCCGTATCAGTTAGCTTGGAAGCACTACGTTTGCAAACGTCTCAAATTAAACTAGACGTTTATATTGAACATATGTGACAGATCTTATGGATTCGGACAGAGTGTAAGATCAATTTATGTCTTCCCTTTGATAGGAGCAATATGCGCAACAAACTCGAATTTGACTGAAACATGTATTCTGACATTAAAATATGGAAGAAAAGGAAGGAAAAACTTTCGTGTGGGTACCGATGCTTTTTCAGTACCGTAATAATCGCAACATCTGGCGAAAGCAGCACGACAAACGCTCTTAATTAGTCTCTAGGCAACGGAGACTACCGGTAGTATGGAGAAAAGTTATGATTCGCTAATTCACGTCACTTTCACCCGTAAACTGGTTACCGCCACTGAATGTCCATAGTTTATGGATATACAGGGGCGGCAAGCAGTCACTACCACTCGAGGTCACAATGCTCGTGGTAAGATTATCCCGCATTAACAGCTTGGTGGTTTTATGACTAACTTTTCGTGGTTCACCGCATACGAAGGATGTTCCAATTTAGTACTGGACACATTGCGAAAGTGGCTAGCCCGTGGTCTGTGCCAATCTCAAGTTCGGCTATTTCTGTATACAGCGGGAATTTCGCAGCCATTGAGCTCTCGTGCTAGAGTAGGTCTGTGCGGTAACACTGTCCACGTGACCAACCGGATGCGTAGAAAGTTGACATTAATTTTCAAGCATATGGATTGCATCTCCCAAGAGACGAGAAGTAGTGAAGAACTTGTATAGTTATGGTTTAGTGCAGGAGAGTATTTCCTTCGTTGAACGCTGGCCATTTAACCCTATAGCTGGTCTGAGCCATTTGAGGCGTAACAACTTGGGGCAAAATAATCTCAAATAATTAATTGATATGAAATAAATTTGTTTTGTGGACTTTTCCATAGAAAAGAAAAAGTGCAAAGGCGAATAAAAATGTCAACTCTCTGTTTTTTCTTCCTTCGGAGCACCATGAAATAATTCGCCTGTGGAAGAGGGAAGAGAAGGCGGGGATGGATCTGTCCTCCCCAGGCCATGTAGGACTAAGAAGGAAACTGGGCACCTGCAGGTTTTTTTATTAGGGACTTTTTTTTATTTCCTGATAGACCTTGTCCAAAATATATGTCGTGAAAAGTTTCAGCCCCATTGCTCCAGGCGTGCCGAAAAGCTTTTGGAAGAGTGGAGATGTTGGCCTTACACCAAGAGGGCCTATACCGGATAAATAATGGACGAAAACGAGACTCGATACTCAAATGTGTATTAGCATACAATTCAGAACTATTTATTCATGTTACAAATCTTTACCGAGAACAGTTGATAAGACTTCATCAGTTAATCTATTCTCACAAAAATGTTGAGACTTAAAAACTATCTCAAAAAGAAGATGACATAAATTTCTTGAAATCTCGTGAATATATATTAATTGCTTTAAAGCTGTTGTAAATAAATCTGATAATATAATGGTATAGTGAAAGTATGAATTAGACTCATGAAAATACTTCAGAGTTTATGCAATCTCTAATTCTCAAATGACCCATTGATCTCCCTTATCCCATAAATATTAGCCAACAGTTTTTCGTTCCACAAATTTCTTCAGAAATTGTTGCCGTTATCTAAAGTTCTAACACTTTGTATATTACTGCCAGCGAAGAGCGTAGACTGTTGAATTGAATTTTAGTACCCGTATTGCACAGTTATATATAACGGTATAGTTTGGACCGAGTTAACAGTTTAGTTTGATGAGCTATGCCTTCGTTTTAGTTTTATTTCTGAGACGCCTTCTCTTTGCTGGTGTTGTCCTCTGTCTGTTGGCGGCGATAGGTTGGGCTTCCAAATTGTTTATGGGTCCCTCCATTACTTCAATGCTCTTGTTCTGAGCGGTTCTAACTTCAGCCCTTATTTTTCGCAATTGGTAGTTGATGTTTCTCTGGAGTATTCTTCGTGTTATTTCCTCCTGTTGGAGGGCAGTTACAGAAGGAACCTGTGGAGATAATAATGATGATATTTTCGTTAAAATGATTCATTAAAATATTCGTCGGTTTTAATGTCCGATAGTGCTAACAAAGGGAGAAGTGAGTTGAACTCCAACATAATCTGAAGAAAGTGCTGGCAGGTAAAATTAATTTCATATTACGTAATCTTCACTTTCTTGCAAAAGAATATTTTGAAACCATATTTGACAGAATGCATTCCAATACACAACTCGTTCAGACTCGGGTTAACAGGCATGTTATAACCAAAACTCTATATACTCTGATACGCGTAAATATATAGCTGAGAATTAGAGCGTAAATGAACATTTAGAAGTCTTGAAACTGACCAATCTCAGTAAACTCAGATATAATATCATGGAATATTATATCTGAATTCAGCCCTATATAAATCCCATGCGAATCTGAAACAACATTTGTTAGCCAATCATGTGGCTAGCTTGCTGAAATCACGCCCACAGTAATTACACACGGTAGCACGTGGATAAATATATAAACATCATCGGGAAACAGTATCCAGAGATCAAAGAGTTTACTCCCGCCGAAAAGTCTGGCTTTGTTAGGGGTAGAAAATATCAAAAGATTGTGCCGCGCGAGATGTTAATCTCCGTGAAGTGAACGTCAATCATTGTCAGAGAGAAAAGTCAGAAATGGTCGTGATTGGCTTATTATGTGATCTCGCAGAATATCTGCGAACATTTCGCACGAAGTTTTCATAGCGTTATATCTAGATGGTATTCCTCTGATTTACCATTTTGGGTTTACCTAGATTGGAAACTGACGTGGAATAAATTGAGCTGCACCAGCCAAGCAGTATCTGCACACTTTGGCGGTTCTGGGATAGAACGGCTCACTGTGAGGAAGAAGCGCCTCGATGGGCACGGAAATCCCATCAATTACATCTCCAAGGTCCTCTGTTGCAGAACGTTTCCTGGATGTAGACGCTTCCCGGATTTGACTTTTATCTTCCGGGATGATTGTTGGGGGTTTATTCTGAGAAAAGAAGCTTTCTAGCTTAATTGACATCGATAATTCAATGTCAACCGTGGTCTATTCAGGATGGATTGGATCATGACCACAGGCTCTCACTCCTGGGAGGCTCAAATTTGCTCCAAGAGATTGTGATCCGTACGACCCAACAACTTTGTCGATTCAAGTAGTAGGAAAAGCGTAAATTGCCTCCCATTTGTGGGGCGCTCACTCCCGGTTGTGTGGGGCGCTGCCCTCAGCCAATCAGAAGCGAGTATTTTGACCCGGTGCATTATGGGGCATCTCCAAGATGGCGGCGTCTGCCTTCTGGTTCAAGATGGCGACACGTCCAGTGTCGAAAACTGACCATTTTGTCGGAATGTGGTCATCTGGTGTCGAAAACTGGACCTTGTATGGGTCCCGCCTATTCGAAATAGACGTTTTGGGATCTAGGAGAGCCCCTAATGGGCCGATGGAGTCGTATGAGGTATCAATGTGAAGCATATGTGAGGGGGGCATCCGCCTGGACTAGTGTCTCGGCCGTTGTCAACATTCTGCGAATGCGCAAACAGGGAATTGTGAGAAAAGGGTATGGAAATAGACGTTTTGGAGTCTATGTGGGCCACTGGTGGGCCGGTGGGGCCGTATGAGATATCAATGTGAAGCAGTCGTGAAGGCGCATCCACCGGGATGGGTGTGATGTGGAACTGACGTCATTCTGCGCATGCGCAGTAGACAAAGGGTATGGAAATAGACGTTTTGGGATCTAGTTGTGCCACTATTGGTCCTATGGAGTCGAGTGAGGTATCAATGTGAAGCATTCGTGAAGGAGCGTCCGCCTGAACTAGTGTGTCGTCCGTCGTCAACATTCTGCGCATGCACAGATAGGGAATTGTGGGGAAAAGGGTATGGAAATAGACGTTTTGGGGTCTGGGTGGGCCACTAGTGGTCCTATGGAGTCAAGTGAGGTATTAATGTGAAGCATTCGTGAGGGAGCATCCACATGGACTAGTGTGTCGTTCGTTTTCAACATTCTGCGCATGCGCAGACAGGGAATTGTGAGAAAAGGGTATGGAAATAGGCGTTTTGTGGTCTAGGTGAGTCCCTAGTGGGCCGATGGGGTCGAGTGAGGTATCGTTGTGAAGGATACGTGAGGGGGCATCCGCCTGGGCTAGTGTGTCGACCGTTTTCGACATTCTGCGCATGCGCAGACAGGGAATTGTAGGAAAAGTGCATTGGAAGGAACGTTTTGGGGTCTAGGTGGGCCACTAATGGTCTGATTGAGTCGAGTGAAGTATCAATGGGATGCGTACGTGAGGGCGCATCCGCCTGGATGGATGGGTGTTAGGAATATCGTCATTGTGCGCATGCGCAGGCAGGCCGTAGTATGGAAATAGACATTTTGAGACCGATATGGACCACTATTGGTCCGAATGTGTCTAGGGAAGTGTTATTTTGTAGCTCTCGGGGTGTAGACCACGACTTGAAGGGATGTCCACGTCACCTGTGACGTCACTGGTGACGTCATCAGTGAGAGTAGTAGCGAAAGCGGGAGTTTCGAAGGTGCGATGGAATGCCTTTGGAGTAGATAACGGCCTATTTTTCCATCCAACTACCTGGTAGAGTTACCTGTGAGTGTGAGTGTATGCGCGCGTGTGCGTGAGTGAGTGAGTGTGAGTGAGTGAGTGAGTGAGTGAGTGAGTGAATGAGTGAGTGAGTGAGTGAAGCGTGCACAACGCCCATGAGGCGTCCCCAACGCCCGTCTTAACGCATGGACGCACTAACGACGGTGAGTGAGTGAGTGAGTGAGTGAGTGAGTGGGATCCGACTGGACTAATGGTTCCTCCGTTTTCATCATTTTGCGCATGCGCAGTCTGGCCGTAGTATAGAAAGCAGGCATTTTGGGGATTCGTGGAGGTTTGTTGAGTGGTTGACCATCCCTGGTCAAATGAACCGTGTGGGGTATCAGTGTGAAGCTCTCGAATGGCTGTCACCCTCGTTACGCCTTAACGCCTGTCTCAACGACTTAACGCCCTATCTTTACTCCTTAACGCCCTAGCATAACCCCTTGACGCCATGATACAGACAGATGAGAGAACAACAACAACAAGGATGAGAGAACAACAACAACAACAAGTTTTTTCATATAGTTTATTTTCCCCTCCATCATAACATGGATAGGTTTACAATTAAAGAAGTCTCTTGTCCAATCAGAGGCCACCACCACCACACACCACCACCGAGCGCTGAGGCCCGTCAACGCCACCACCACCACCACCACCACCACCACCACCACCACCACTTCCACCACCACCACCACCACACACCACCACCGGGCGTTGACGCCCGTCAACGCCACCACCACCACGGTGGTTCCGGTCACGTGAGAGTAAACATGAAAAAACCCGGATGTAAGATGAGGACCCGGATGTAAAACCACAGTACCTACGGAAGTGACCTTTGACCCTGCGCTACTTGGAAGTGACGTCTTCGTACACAGGTGCACACACACTCAAATCCCCAAAATGCCTGCTTTCTATACTACGGCCAGACTGCGCATGCGCAAAATGATGAAAACGGACGATACAATAGTCCAGTCGGATCCCACTCACTCACTCACTCACTCACTCACTCACTCACTCACCGTCGTTAGTGCGTCCATGCGTTAAGACGGGCGTTGGGGACGCCTCATGGGCGTTGTGCACGCTTCACTCACTCACTCACTCACTCGCTCACACTCACTCACTCACTCACTCACTCACTCACACACACGCCCGCATACACTCACACTCACAGGTAACTCTACCAGGTAGTTGGATGGAAAAATAGGCCGTTATCTACTCCAAATGCACCCCATCGCACCTCCGAAACTCCCGCTTTCGCTACTGCTCTCACTGATGACGTCACCAGTGACCTCACAGGTGACGTGGGCATCCCTTCAAGTCGTGGTCTATACCCCGAGAGCTACAAAATAACACTTCCCTAGACACATTCGGACCAATAGTGGTCCATATCGGTCTCAAAATGTCTATTTCCATACTGCGGCCTGCCTGCGCATGCGCACAATGACGATATTCCTAACACCCATCCACCCAGGCGGATGCGCCCTCACGTATGCATCGCATTGATACCTCACTCGACTCAAGCAGACCATTAGTGGCCCACCTAGACCCCAAAACATTCCTTCCAATGCACTTTTCCTACAATTCCCTGTCTGCGCATGCGCAGAATGTCGAAAACGGTCGGCATACTAGTCCAGGCGGATGCCCCCTCACGAATCCTTCACAGCGATATCTCACTCGACCCCATCGGCCCACTAGGGACTCACCTAGACCACAGAACGTCTATTTCCATACCCTTTTCCCACAATTCCCTGTCTGCGCATGCACAGAATGTTGAAAACAAACGACATACTAGTCCAGGTGGATGATCCCTCACGAATGCTTCACATTGATACCTCACTTGACTCCATCGGACCATTAGTGGCCCACCCAGACCCCAAAACGTCTATTTCCATACCCTTTTCCCACAATTCCCTGTCTGTGCATGCGCAGAATGTTGAAAACGGACGACACACTAGTCCAGGCGGATTCTCCTTCACGAATGCTTCACATTGATACCTCACTCGACTCCATAGGACCAATAGTGGCCCAACTATATCCCAAAACGTCTATTTCCATACCCTTTCTCTACTGCGCATGCACAGAATGTTCCAGCTCACACCCACGCCGCTGGATGCGCCTTCACGACTGCTTCACAATGATACCTCATACGACCCCACCGGCCCACCAGTGGCCCACATAGACTCCAAAACGTCTATTTCCATACCCTTTTCTCACAATTCCCTGTTTGCGCATGCGCAGAATGTTGACAACGGCCGAGACACTAGTCCAGGCGGATGCCCCCTCACATATGCTTCACTTTGATACCTCATACGACTCCATCGGCCCATTAGGGGCTCCCCTAGATCCCAGAACGTCTATTTCCTATAGGCGGGACCCATACAAGGTCCAGTTTTCGACACCAGATGACCACATTCCGACAAAATGGTCAGTTTTCGACACTGGACGTGTCGCCATCTTGAGGGTGCACTCCACACTGAGCCACGGTTTCGCACAAATAATAAGGAAGGACGCCCGATTTTGACAGCATGGTAATTCTTCTTACCTTTCTACTAGCTGATATCTACATGTATAGTATCACCCTGCTGGACGTCACCATTTCTCCAAACGAGGATATAACAATTGCTTGTTGATCGCACCCACTCGCCACTACAAAGTTAATCGTGTCCGGAATTGAATATCTCGCGGGCCAACATCCGCACTTTTTCGGGAAGCGAAAATGATGATTCCTTTATGGCGATAAAATTTTACAAAAAAACGAGTAGGTCGACCCCCTTTTTTTTTCGCCATTTTAAATTGTTCTTTGGAGGGGAAACACTTTAACATACATAAAAAGAAAATCATTCGGTACGTTTTCTCTGGGTTGCGGGTAGAATTTGACACATTTTCATATATTTTAAGGAGTTTTTCAGAAAAGTTGAAGAAGGTTTAAGAAGGACTGTACGTATTTCTATTCAATTTCAATAGCTCACAAGTCTTCTGAAATAATGGCACGGGTGTGCCCATTTAGAAAATATATACTTTTACAGGGTTTTTGTTAAAGATTATACATCAATTTGTGGCCGAAGATCCGAACTCACGCCTGTTTTTAGCCGCACATCATTTAGGTGTGGAATGCACCCTGAACCAGACGGCAGACGCCGCCATCTTGGATATGCCCCATAATGCACCAGGTCAAAATACTCGCTTCTGATTGGCTGAGGGCAGCGCCCCACACAACCGAAAGTGAGCGCCCCACAAATGGGAGGCAATTTACGCTTTTCCTACTACTAACGTCTGTATCCTTTCTAACTTAAACAAATGATACAGTGTCAGAACAACTGATGGATCTCGCGTTTGACTCATTTTCCTCCGATTCTTTTGTTATTCGGCTATTGTAACAAACTCTAGTGGTATCAAGTAGATATAATTGAATTGAAACTTTCGGCAAATTAAACTTGGACGAAACCCTTTCATTATAGATGATCCTTGTTCATTAGAACAATCATGTCTTACCGAATGTACTTCTGTATGTCAAAGTGACCACGGCCGTTGAACAGTTAACTTGAGACGCACGTTTGCAGTGCTAAACATACACAGCAGATTGTAGCAAGCTGTTGTCTTTGTTCTGTCCTTTCCTTGGTTACGGCGAACTTTGAATGCCACTCCACTCCTTGCCAACTTGTGTTCATGGACTTGGAAATATAATTCCCGTAGAAATCGGCGCTTTATTGAAAATGCAAAGACAGTTCGCTTTATGATCTTAATGAAGTGTTATTTATCTGGCAATTGGTAAGTACGCCATACAAGTTGCTGGATAATTATTACGTCATTACAGAAACAAAAATCGTCACATCTCGGACCACCACATCACCTTGAAAACAAATTCCTACTTGTTTGACGTTATGTAACGTCATAACAGAAAAACGTCACAAATACTGATCGCGTAACAAAAGAGATAGCGCGTCACAGAAGAAGTTGACGTCGTTAAGGAATGACGTTGGACACATTGGCGATATATAATGGAATGTTCAAGATCGGACCAAAATGAACAGGACTAGAGTTTGGTTCAATCAAAGTTAGTGGAACATTGTGGAAAATTATTGAGATCTGTAGACAATGCAGTTTATCTACATTTAACCACGGCTTTATATGTTGACAAGTATAGTGCCTGTTCCCACAAAACTTTGTAAGAACCACATTTAGATTCTGTGAATCACATCCTCATCCGCGGTAATAAAGGTTCAGTTGTGAATAGATGCCATCAATGTTAAAATTGAAGACTGTATGGAATTACAAATGACTTTCGTGTGGGTACCGATGCTTTTGCAGTACCGTAATAATCGCAACATCTGGCGAACGCAGCACGGCAAACTCTCTTAATTAGTCTCAAGGCAACTGAGGCTACCCGTAGAATGGAGAAAAGTTATGATTCGCCAAATCACGTCACTTCCACCCGTAAACTAGTTACCGCCACTGTATGTCCATAGTTTATGGATATACAGGGGAGACAAACAGTCAGTACCACCCGAGGTCACAATGTTCGTGGTAAGATTATCCCGCATTAACAGCTTGGTGGTTTTATGACTGGATACTATCATGACTAACTTTTCGTGGTTCACCGCATACGAAGGATGTTCCAATTTATTACTGAACACATTGTGACAGCGGCGAGCCCGTGGTCTGTGCCAGTCGCAAGTCCGGCTATTTCTGAATACCGCGGGAATTTCGCAGCCATTGAGCTCTCGTGCTAGATTAGGTCTGTGAGGCAACGCTGATCACGTGACCAACCGGATGCGTAGAAAGTTGACATTAATTTTCAAGCATATGGATTGCACCTCCCAAGCGAGGAGAAGTAGTGAAGAACTTGTGTAGTTATGGTTTAGTGCAGGAGAGTATTTCCTTCGTTGAACGCTGGTCACTTAACCCTACCTGGTCTGAGCCATTTGAGGCGTAACAACTTGGGGCAGACGGGGGATGATTATATCTCAAATAATTAGTTCATATGATATAAATATGTTTTGTGGACATTTCCACAGAAAAAAAAAGGTTGAAGAAAAAGGGCAAAGGCGAATAAGTACAAAAATGTCACCTCTCTGTTTTTTCTTCCTTTCGGAGCACCATGAACTAATTCACCTGTGGAGGAGGGAAGAGAAGGCGGGGATGGAACTGTCCTCCCCAGGCCATGTAAGACTAAGAAGGAAACTGGGCACCCGTAGGTTTTTTTATTCGGGACTTTTTTTATTTTCTCATAGACCTTGTCCAAAATATATGTCGTGAGAACTTTCAGCTCCATTGCTGAAAAGCTTATGGGAGAGTGGAGATGGTGGCCTTACACCAAGAGGGACTATACCGGATAAATAATGGACGAAAACGAGGCTCGATACTCAAATGTGTATTAGCATACAATTCAGAACTATTTATTCATGTTACAAATCAATACCGAGAACAGTTGATAAGACTTCATCAGTTAATCTATTCTCACAAAAATGTCGAGACTTAAAAACTATCTCAAAAAGAAGATGACATAAATTTCTTGAAATCTCTTGAATATATATTAATTGCTTAAAAGTTATACAACACATATCACGAATCGTTAGATTCTTGGTATGTGCTTAAGAATAGGTTAACCATAAGACTATTCTGTGAAGTCATGTGACGTAGTCAGTATTCCCACTTCCCTTATATGTGTTGTAATTATAAATAAATCTTATAATATAATGGTATAGTGAACGTATGAATTAGACTCCTGAATATACTTCAGGGTTTATGCAATCTCTAATTCTCAAATGACCCATTGATCTACCTTATCCCATAAATATTAGCCAACAGTTTTTCGTTCCACAAATTTCTTCAGAAATTGTTGCCGTTATCTAAAGTTCTAACACTTTCTATATTACTGCCGGCGAAGAGCGTAGACTGTTGAATTGAATTTTAGTACCCGTATTGCACAGTTATATATAACGGTATAGTTTGGACCGAGTTAACAGTTTAGTTTGATGAGCTATGCCTTCGTTTTAGTTTTATTTCTGAGACGCCTTCTCTTTGCTGGTTTTGTCCTCTGTCTGCTGGCGGCGATAGGTTGGGCTTCCAAATTGTTTATGGGTCCCTCCATTACTTCAATGCTCTTGTTCTGAGCGGCTCTAACTTCAGTCCTTATTTTTCGCAATTGGTAGTTGATGTTTCTCTCGAGTATTCTTCGAGTTATTTCCTCTCTTGTTGGAGGGCAGTTACAGAAGGAACCTGTAGAGATAATAATGATGATATTTCCGTTAAAATGAATCATTAAAATATTCGTCGGTTGAAATGTCCGATAGTGCTAACAAAGGGAGAAGTGAGTCGAATTCCAACATAATCTGAAGAAAAGTGCTGCCAGGCAAAATTAATTACATATTATCTTCATTTTCTCGCAAAAGAATATTTTGAAACCATATTTGTCAGAATCCATTCCAATACACAACTCGTTCAGACTCGGGTTAACAGGCATGTTATAACCAAAACTCTATATACTCTGATACGCGTCGATATATAGCTGGAAATTAGAGCGTACATGAACATTTAGAAGTCTTGAAACTTACGTGGAAGAAATGGAGGTTTACCAGACAAGCAGTATCTGCACACTTTGGCGGTTCTGGGATAGAACGGCTCACTGTGAGGAAGAAGCGCCTCGATGGGCACGGAAATCCCATCAATTACATCTTCAAGGTCCTCTGTTGCAGGACGTTTCCTGGGTGTAGTCGCTTCCCGGATTTGACTTGTATCTTCCGGGATCATTGTTGGGGGTTTATTCTGAGAAAAGAAGCTTTCTAGCTTAATTGACATCGGTAATTCGATGTCAACCGTGGTCCATTCATGATGGATTGGATCATGACCACAGGCTCTCACTCCTGGGAGGACCAAATTTGCTCCAAGAGATTGTGATCCGTACGATCCGACAACTTCGTCGACAAGTCCCTATTTGATTCAAAGTCTGTATCCTTTCTAACTTAAACAAATGGTACAGTGTCAGAACAACTGATGGATCTCGCGTTTGATTCATTTTTCTCAGATTCTTTTGTTATTCGGCTATTGTAACAAACTCTAGCGGTACCAAGTAGATATAATTGAATTGAAACTTTCGACAAATTAAACTTGGACGAAACCCTTTCATTATAGATGGTCCTTGTTCATTAGAACAATCATGTCTTACCGAATGTACTTCTGTATCTCAAAGTGACCACGGCCGCTGAACAGTTAACTTGTGACGCACGTTTGCAGTGCTAAACATACACAGCAGATTGTAGCAAGCTGTTGTCTTTGTTCTGTCCTTTCCTTGGTTACGGCGAACTTTGAATGCCACTTCACTCCTTGCCAACTTGTGTTCATGGACATGGAAATATAATTCCTGCAGAAATCGGCGCTTTATTGGAAATGCAAAGACAGTTCGTTTTATGATCTTAATGTGGTGTTATTTTTCTGGCAATTGGTAAGTACGCCATTCAAGTTGCTGGATAATTGTTACGTCATTACAGAAAAAAAAATCGTCACAATTCGGACCACCACATCACCTTGAAAACATATTCCTACGTGTTTGACGTTATGTAACGTCGTAACAAAAGAACGTCACAAATACTGATACAAAGGAGATAGCACGTGAACAAAGGCATGCCGTTTTAGCTTAGTGACGTTGCTGGCGTTACAATGGGAATGTTGCCTAGAACATTCACTACGATTTCTCGCTACGAACGATTGTAATCAAACCCCGATGTCATGGGTCAGCAGGTCTCGGCCTTCGCCGTTTCCAATTAGGCGTGGTAATGGAGGGTTTCAACCATTACCAAAAGCAGTAAATCGTTATTAAATGTCAAATAGAATCTCTTACAACAATTTAGCACAAAAAATTTGGGATGTGGTGACCATTTGGTAAAACCTTTAATGAAAATTCATTTAGACCTATTTAAATATGCAGTGCGATTGTCAAAAAAAGTATTCTCATGAAAATCTATAAAGATTCACAAACCGGTTCTGCATTTGAAAATGTATCGTTCTACTAAGAGAATATTGGTCCTTCCGAGTTTAGGCATGTTCATCAATATCATGCTAAAGAAAAATATGCCCAATGTCCCAGCGATCCATTGGCAACAATTGCGCCGCGGCAGTGAGACGATATCTGAGATTCAGCACAGAATATGACTGTAAATTAATGAGAGGATGACAACGTCGATGATGGCGATTATTCCAGTTTGAATGAATGAATAATGGGGGCAAGTTTTTTACTTATGGATGTCTACTATACAACTTTTTTTCGATGATGAATGATGCATGGACAATTTTTCCAGTACAGGCCATGGACAATTGTCGTCTCCACTGGTTACAGGAGAATACATAACTTAGAAGAATATCACAACGTCGGTGTCCTGTCCGAGTGAAAACGTGCATATTCGTATTTTTGTTCAGCATATATTCCGGCAATGTTACACGGGATGATTGGAATACAAATTTTAATTTGTCTGAGGTTCTGTGTTTCTGTTTCGGCCACTTTTTACCAGACTGCCGCTGAAGTTGGGAAAGTTTCCAACCACAGTCACCCATTCTCTGTTTTCCCGGCCAAGACGGTAGGCACGTGCGCCATGGAGTGCGAGAGACACCGTAGGTCAGACTGCAGAGCGTTTAACGTTAAACAGACCACCCGAGGGTATTCGTGCGAGCTGTTCCATGACAGATCTCATAATATGTCAGATTTACAGATGGTCGAGTCAGCAAACGGACGCTATTTTGAAATGGTGAGATTATTTTGTTGATTATTTTGGCTTGGTTTTGTTAATTGAATACGAGCACCACAACAGAAACGGAAACTTGTGAGGCTCGATTTGAAAACACTTCATGCCATTCTTATCAGCACTGCCCCGAGTCCGTTTGATCATTGGCTTCTGTCCACTCTCCTGACAAAGGCTCTAGGGGAAGTAGAGTCCTTCTGGATAATCATTGTGCTGCCATTTCAATAAATTCCTATGTCAAATGTATATGGATACTCAGAACTAAAAGTTTTATGAAAAAACAATATTAAACGAAAGTAGTAGGAAGACGGCAAATTCCTTATGATTGATGGTGAGGGTGATGATGTCATGTGGATCACGTGCAGCTGACGTCACTTCCGTGTCAAAGGTCACATCCGGTGACGTCATTTCCCGTGGCAAGGGTCACTTCCGGGTCAAAGGTCACATCCGGTCAAAGGTCACTGCCGGTCACGTGAGAGGCCAGCAAGAGTTATCTCCCCCTAAAGAAGACTGTACGCTGTTGTGGCTTCAATGTTGAATCCAATGGGGAACCCACTCATGGAAATTTGCGATATGGGGTGTGGCCCCTTTGTATTCTTTGTCTCGCGATGTAGAACACGATGGGAGGGTCTCGATGCCAGGGGTTGAATTTCGCTGAGAAGTTATCGTGCGCATGCGCACTGGGAAAGTAACGCTGGGGTGGACATTCTGGTGTCTGGGTGGAACACTATTGGTCCGATTGGGTCGTGTGAGGTATCAGTTTGAAGCACTCGTGGAGGACCATAGTGGGCGTACTGAGTCGTGTGAGGTGTCAATTCGAAGCACTCGGGTGGGAGCATCCGACAGGGCGGGAGTGGAGGGGAAGTAAGGCTATGGCGCGCATGCGCACACAGGGAATTGTGGGGGAAGAGCACTGTAAGGGACGTTTTGAAGTCGAGGGGCACCCATGGGTCGTGTTGGGTATCAGTTTGAAGCTCTCATGGGGTAGCGTCCAGCTGGACTGGTGTTTAGTAAAAGTAGCGCAAAGGTGCGCCTGCGCAGTAGAAAAAGATTATGGGAATAGACGTTTTGGGGTCGAGGTGGGCCCCATAGTGGGCGTACTGAGTCGGAGATGGTATCCATGTGTAGTGCTCCTCCAGGACGATCAAGTCACGGACTTTACTCCTAAAATGACCCTATTAACCAGGTCTAGAGGGTAAATAAGCTTCCCAGCGGATCGCGGCCTGCCGAGATATGCAGATTGGGTTAATGTTTTCCCCTGAAATAAAAAGCGGAATAGGTAAGCCCCCACGTGCGGAAAACACGGATTTAAATGGTAGGGATAGGCGAGCAGCTATAGTAGACAAAGAGCAGCATCGCTCAGGTGCACCATTGAGACATGGTTACCCATATACACTAACCTATAGGGGGCGACTCGTGGACGCTGGAGTGTATCCCAAACTCATGATCTCAGGCATACTGGAGATGTGGGTTGAACTACGATGGTAGAGTTACCTTCTTCTCCTGGGTACAAACGTGTATGCGTGAGTGAGTGAAGTGTGCCGACGCCCGTGAGGCGTGCTTATTGCCCGTCTTAACGCATTGACGCACTAACGATGGTGAGTGAGTGAGTGTGAGTGAGAGTTAGTGAGGAAGTGAATGAGTGAGGCGTTGTGAGTGAGTGCCCCACGCCCGTGAGGCGCGCCCAACGCCCAACGCGCGCCCAACGCATACCCAACGGGTACCATGTCGGGAACATGTATTTTCTGTCAGAAGACACTCTGTCTTCGCGACAATATGCTTAGACATATTCGTCTAATGCATGAACAAGAGACACCACTGAGCCCACCTGATATGGGTTCACCAAGTGGAGTAGAGCATCCCTATACCATGACGGTCAGCGGCCTTACGGGGTGTGGTAAGACGTCCTGGATGATGAAATTCTTAGCGGAATGACCCCTCAGCTACACCAGTATAGCCAGTGGCAGCCCGCCTACGAAACTACAAGGTTACAGAATGTGAGCTTCGTCCCAGGGATTCCTCAAGATATTCTTCGACCCCGAGCAGACCAGCGTGTTAGTGGTAGATGATCGGATGAGTGCGACCAAGGACAATTTGAACGTTGCCGAATTGTTTATTAAAGGATCCCATCATCGGAATCTGTCCATCGTCTATTTGACCCAAAATCTCTTTCCTCAATGGAAGGCGCCCAGAGATATTGCCTTGAACTGCCAATACTTTGTGTCGTTTTCCAACCCCATCGACAGAGCACAAATCCGTGTGTTTGGTAGTCGAAGTTATCCTCAGAACATCGACCATTCCATGCAGGCGTTTCAATGCGCAACAAGTCGTCCGTACGGCTACCTATTCGTAGACTTAAAAGTTCATACCCCCGAAGATCGCGGGTTGACGACCCACCCGTTACCCGGCGAGGGGTCATCACAACGTCATATACCCCTACACCATCCACCGCGCCCACACCTGGCAGCATCCGTTCAGCAGTAGAAACCCGCCCCCATACAGCGGGTCCCCTTCATACCATCAGTCCCGGAATATCACCCAACCGTGAAGGACCAACCCAAACCCGTACAAGGGAAAGAACACAATGTGAACTCGAGGCTATGAAAGGATTTGTTTAGAGAAAGTATGGACGCCGAGATGAGCGATACGTTGCAGCTAGGCCACTGAAAACAAGTTTTCTCACAGAGTATTCGAAAGAGGAAGTTTTAGCCCATAACACATTGGTACCCAGATTACGACGGGCTTTACGTCAGCGGTATTTCGGCCTCGTGACTCATACGAAATTGTTGGAAAAGGACCCGGTCCATATGGAAATCGAAAGAACAGCGTTGATGTTGAACAGCGGCGTATGTCAAACCGATGGTTCAAAAGAAACATTTGTTTGATCGCATCATGAAGATCAAAAGCATCCCACTATAAATATCACTCACTCACCATCGTTAGTGCATCGATGCATTAAGACGGACGTTGGGCACGCCTCACTCACTCGCACTCACACTCACCATCGTTAGTGCGTCAATGCGTCGCGACGGGCGTTGGGCACGCCTCACTCATTCACTCTCCCTCCTTCTCCTCATCCTCCCTCCTCCTCCTCCACACACGCACACACAGGGAACCCTACCAGGTAGCCGGATGAAAAAAAGGCCCTATCTCCACCAACGCACTCCATTGCACCTCCAAAACTCCCCTTTCTCTACTACTCCCGAGTGATCTATAATTTTTTCCAGAAAACCAGGGGTTTTCCCAGAATATTTCCCGAAAAATTAACCCTGACAATTAGAGCGATGGCCTACGAAACAGGGCTTTACCCAGCAAAACCTCCGTACAATGTTCCAGTGTAGAGCGATGACGACATTGGGAACCACCAAGTCTCAACATTCTTTATTCCGTGGTGTAAATGGATTGATACATACACCCACACGTTAGTATTATATAATGGCATGGTACAATCTGGCGCAAAAGATAAAACACTGGTATACTACGGCGTTAAAGCGTTAGAGTAAGGTCTTAAGGCGTTAAGATATGGCGTTAAGGCGTCCAGATAGGCGTTAAGGCGATGATATGGGCGTCAAACCGTTACTGTAGAGATGATAGGGCAGCTGGTTATTATGGACATAATGAGTCATATATAGTGCTACACCCCGCACGACCTAATCCGACCAATAGTGGTCCACCTCGACCCAAAACGTAATTTCCCCACAATTCCCTGTCTGTGCAAGCGCACCACAGTCTTACCTCCACTTCCCGTCCAGTTGGACGCTCCCCCACGAGAGCTTCACTTTGATATCTCTCACAGCCCAATCGGGCCAATATTGGCTCACCGCGACACGGAAACGTCCATTCGAATGTCCTGTTCCCACAATTCCCTGTCTGCGCATGGGCACCATTGTGCTATTAGTCCAGTGGGATGCTACTTCACGAGAACGTCGCTTTGATATCTCCCGCAGCTCAATCAGGTCAATATTGGCCCACCCAGGCACCAAACGTCCATTCCAGTTCCCTATTTCCACAATTTCCGGTCTAGGCATGCGCACCATTGCACTACTTTTAGTCTACACCCATCGAGATGGACGCTACTCCATGAATGCTTCAAACTGATACCTCACACGACCCAATCGGACCACTATGGGTCGACCTAGACCCCAAAACGTCCACCACAGCGCTACTTCCCAGTGCGCATGCGCACGGTATCTTTTCAACAAAAGTCAACCCATGGCCATCGTTTTCTACATCGGAAGACAAGGAAAACGAGAGGCCACACCCCATACCGCAAATGTCAATGAGTGGGTTCCCCCATTAGGTTTAACATTGAAATCACTACAGCGTACGACCTTATTTAGGGCCAGATAACTCCAGCTGGGCCGTCATGTGACCGGAAGTGACATTTACTATTTAACCTTTGACCCGGAAGTGACCTTTGGCCCGGATGTGACGTCATCCGTGACGTCATCGTCACTCCGCGTGACTCCGCATGAGCCTCACTCCTCAGCCTCATTTTTCCGACAGAATCGGTGTTTTTACTACTACTAATGAATCATAACAACGGTGATGAAAAAGATGCCGGCGTACTGAAATAAAGTCACATGACACCACAGGCAAATATATTGATTGAATATTTCTAAAAAAATCTCAACAACCAAAACTGATACCTGTCAGGATTTGTATTTCAGTCAAGCTTTTACATGGCATAGAACTCGTTACATGCCGAACAGACACCATCTACTTGGGATTTTTCGACTCTATATATCACTATCTCTATACCACTTTATCATCGAACATCAGTTATACCAGTGTTCAACAAAATTGATCCCCGATATATTAATATCAGAGGCCATAAGGCTTTCTTCCGTTCTACTATACGTAAAGAATATCATTCTTGTTCTTCTTTCTTTGTTTATAGAGATGATCGATTATCTCGTTAATAATGTTTATGTGAAAACCATATATCAATAGCGTAACGGTATCCCAGTCGGTACAACTTCATCTGCACCATTTTAGGCTGACATATATCTGCTCTCATATCAATACGCTTATATGCAGAAATTGTGAGAAGTTAACCATTTCAAATCCCATCCCTTCTCATCCACCAAACGCTATGCGATCTCCTCGCTTTGAATAATAGCAATATTCCAGAAGCACTTACATATGGTGTATACATACATATCTCTCGACAGCATTTCCTAGATTCTGTGAACATTATGACGAATTCAGTCATCACCAACGAAAGTTATTGCAGGAAATTTTCAAAGAAAGCTGTCCCCGAATGTGTATTCGTGCCACAGCTAATCAGTATTTCCGTAGTCAGTATTTTCGTATTATTTTCTTGTCATTCTCCAACCTAAACACAGTTAACGAAATTATATTTTCGAATGTAATAATGATATCTTGCAGCAGATAGCAGCCAGGAAGCTAGGTTTTGGTTTGCGTGTAGATTTCTCTCGGACGCATGTTGATTGCAACTGTGGACTGCACTCTTTGTCCGCCATCACTGTTGCTTTCGTGCGTGTCGTTGTTCTGCATGCTAAACCAATTCTTGTCTCTCCTGTCTGCAGGTAAATGGAATAAAGATCCGTGATTGGCCAGCAAGTTGGTATTTACGTTGGTTTCTTCTTTCACGAGTGTTACATTTGGTGCCGAAACCCGGGACGGAGTTGCTAAAGTGGATAAAGATTAGCAAACGTACTCCGTCTAACAGAAACATAACACAGAAAGAAGAAACCTGGCAGAGTAGTATATAAAGGACAGATTTCTTGGAAAACGTGTGGCTAAGGAGGGTCAGTGAAGCATGGCGGATCAAGTCGTAGAAATGCACCTGGAGATCAGAGGATTGTTGTTGAAATTTAACCAAGATGGACTCTTGAAAATATGTGAATATTTGGAAATAAGTGGTGTAGCAGGAAACAATAAATTGCAACTGTTGAGAAAAATCACATCTTTTCTCGATAGCAGTGATTTGGAAGATTCAGAAGATGAAGGTATGTCTACACTTCTCGGATTGAAAGACAAAACTGAATGAAATCAGGCGACAGGGACAATCACAAGATGAAGTCGTCACGAGTCGACAGGAAATTACAGAAAATAGCGCCATGGTAAACAACAACAGAACTCCGTTACAGACATTGAGGCGAGAGTTTAAAATCTCTGGATAGATTGGATCGCCCAATAAAAGGGATAAACTCGGATTTTCCAGTCTCATGTACCAACTTGATGCAGGAGTAGATTCAGGTTACAGTGATCGTGAGATTGTGGATGCTGTGGTAAAGGCAATCTGCCCTGGTAATTCCTTCAGGAGTTACTTGCAAAGTAGAGCAGCCACAATGACAGTTTTAGGACTGAAACGGATACTACGTACACATTATGATGAGAAAACTCCAACTGAATTATATCAAGAACTGAGCACAATGAGCCAAGAACCTAAGGAAACAGCTCAAGATTTCTTGATCAGAGTACTTGATCTACGACAGAAAATCCTTTTCGCATCTGATGGGGATGAATCATCAATTAGATACGATCCAGACTTAGTAAAGCTGATGTCCCTACATGCAATTCAGACAGGGCTATCAAGTGACTTTGTTAGGTCCGAGGTAAATTACAAGCGTCTAGTCCGTCATTCATAATCCAGCCGTCGTCCATTAGAGAATATCCGCGTCCATAATCCAAAGACCTATTCCATTTCCATATAACAGTATTAGCACCAAATTCAAAACGACAAAAGTATACATAAACATAGGCTTGTTTCCTGCAAGAGAGAAGCGGTCAACAGTTTTCAATGATGCCGGCAAGACATCATGATGTTCCAAATATCAAATCCGTATCGCTGATCAGTATTCTTAATCCATAATATTCGTTATAGAGTCGTCATCTAAAAATGATGTACCTCAGTCACGCTTTGATTGTGACTGTTCATATGAGTACCATGAGGATCTTGAAGTACATGGGTTATGGGTTAACGAGTTAAGGGATATTAACATCTCAGATGAAGATCTGCTCGAAAAATTAGCCCATGCAGCTCGCCAAGAGCAGGAGAGGAAAGTTAAGCAGAAGAATAAATCAAAAGCTACAATAACAGTGATTGAGTCTGAAGTTGAGGTCAAACCACAAAACCAAAAGCCACCAAAAGAAAAGTACAATCTGAAAGAAGATTTAGAGCATCTAAAGGGTGAAATGGCATCGATGAAAGAACTGAAGGCTGATATTGCTTCCATAAAAGAGACACTTAACACAAATCCATGCTCTGTAGATACCAGTGGGGAACAGCACCGAAATCATGGAGAGCAATACAGGGGCAGGCCCCGACAGAGAGGGGGTGGATGCTACAATTGCCGGAAATTGGGTGCTACCAATTGCAGACACTGTTGGAATTGCGGTGGTGACGACCATTTCCGCTTAACTTGCCCTCTACGAAACCACCGACATGAGTCGGGAAACGCCAACGGGGCTCCGTCAAGGGACGGATAGTAGCCTCAGAAAGCCAGTCACCAGAAATGTCCCAAATGACTGATCCACAGGTATTCTATGTAGGACATTGTTATGTTCACCCTGCTAGGAAAGCTAAAGTTGCCAAGCTCATAGGGCAAAGATGTATCGTCTCATGTTTCATGAACGATGTTCAGGTGGAAGCATTGTGGGATACTGGGGCCCAAGTGAGTATTGTATCAACGTCGTGGGTAAAGGAGAACTTACCAGATGCCACTGTACGGCCAATTAGTGAAATCGTTGATGGTGACTTTAGTCTCCGAGCAGCAAATGGAACACCGATTCCATATGAAGGATGGATAGAAATAGAATTCCGGATTGGTGACAAGGCATCGGGGAAGAGGATACTTGTTCCTGTGCTAGTGAGCAGAGAGCCACTGGACAACCCAATCATTGGATATAACGTCATTTCGGAATTTTGCTGCTGTGACTCGCCCAGCCTGCCCGGGAGCAAGCTTGTTGAACAACTGCAGAGTGCATTCAAAACTGTGAATGGCCAAACTGTAGAATCTCTTGTAGGACTTATTCAGGGAAGTTCCAAGGAAGACATATGTACTGTATCTGTTGGCCGGAAAAGTGTTTGTGTTCCAGCAGGTAAAACTGTGACTGTTGATTGTCGTGTTCATGCTGGTCCAGTTACTAAGGAAATGCCGGTGTTGTTTGAACCTGACCCAGAATTGTCCTGGCCAGAAGGCGTTGTTATGAGTGATACTTTGGTGTGGTTACAGAAGGGATCTTCTTGCAAAGTCTCCATACCAGTGTACAATGCTAGTAGCCATGACGTAACATTGTCTGATAGGACTATGTTAGGGAGACTACACCTTGTTGATTCTGTGACGCCAGTGGAACCTAAAACTCAAACGGAAACTGCCATTCCATCAGAAACTGGTAAACCAGAATGGGATCCTCCCGTTGATCTCAGTCACCTTACTGAGGAACAACAACGAACAGCTAGGCAGATGCTGAGAGAGGAATGTGGAGCATTCTCTCGGGATGAATCGGACATTGGATGTATCCCAAATTTAAAGATGGATATCAAGTTGAAAGATAGTGACCCAGTACGGAAGACCTACTCGTCAATTCCTCGTCCGCTATACCAGGAAGTTAAGGCCTACCTGCAAGACCTCCTGTCTCGTGGTTGGATTTCAAAGTCTTCTTCATCATTTTCGTCACCAGTCATTTGTGTGCGGAAGAAGTGTGGAGGTCTCCGACTATGCTGTGATTATAGAGAATTGAACCGGAAAACTATAGCAAATCGTCAACCTATTCCGCGAATCCACGATGCAGTGAACACCTTGAAGGGCAATTCATGGTTCAGCCTTTTAGATCAAGGCAAGGCATATCATCAAGGTTTCATGGAGGAAGAGAGTAAGCACATGACTGCCTTCGTGATACCTTGGGGCTTATACCAGTGGAACAGAATTCCGCTTGGTTTAACAAACGCCCCTGCTGCTTTTCAGCGATGTATGGAGGAGTGTCTGGATGGCCTACGGGACGAAATATGCTTACCATATTTCGATGACATTTTAGTTTTTGCTAAAACCTTCGACGAGGAAGTTGAAAATATCCGACGAGTGCTTCGTCGTCTCCAGGACTATGGTATGAAGCTCCGATCAGATAAATGTGACTTGTTCAAGCGTCAGATTCGCTACCTTGGAATGATTGTGTCTGAACAAGGGTACGAAATGGACCCCGCTGACATAGATGCAGTGGTTGCCCTGAAAGATGTCAGGCCTATTACTGTGGGTGCGCTGCGAAAGCTTCTCGGTTTGATTGGACATTATCGAAGGTACATCCAAAACTTCTCTAAGACTGCTAAGCCACTTTATGAGTTGCTGAAAACCCCCCTGGAAGAGATAAACAATCCAGACAAAAAGAGTGCAACCTCAAAGAGGAAGCCTGCTAAAGGGAAAAGCGGTTAGTTGTCCTCCTCCCATAAAATTGTATGGACTGAAGAATGCCAGTCTAGACTAGAGGAACTGATCACTTGCCTAACTCAACCACCTGTTATGGCTTATCCAAACTATGAAGAACCGTACATCTTGTGTACTGATGCGTCCAATGAAGGCCTTGGTGCTGTCTTGTACCAGTACCAGGATGCTCGCCTAAGAGTGATTGGGTATGGTTCCCGAACACTATCGCCGGCTGAAAAGAACTATCACATGCACAGCGGTAAACTTGAGTTCTTAGCTCTAAAATGGGCCATAACTGATAAGTTCAGGGATTATCTTTATTATGCGCCACATTTTACCGTGTACAGCGATAATAACCCGTTGACCTATGCATTGACCACTGCTCGACTGAATGCCACAGGACACCGCTGGGTGGCAGAACTTGCAGACTATAGGTTTGATATCAAAAACCGACCAGGAAGGTGCAATCAGGTTGCAGATACGCTTTCCAGATTGCCATTGAACTTTGAAGCTGATGCTGACAAATACACTGAATCCTGTTCATTAGACGCGGTCAATGCTATCCTTGCTGGTACTATGATCAAATCAGTGGAAGGAGTTGCCTTTGTTTGCCCAGTTGGACTTGATCAGCAGAAGGATGATGATTCCTGCAAGCGAACAGAGACTGTGTCGCAACTGAGCAAAGGCAACATCAGACTTGCCCAAGAGTCAGACCCTGTAATAGGCAAGGTCTTGAGCTTGAAGCGCAAAGGCGAAACACCATTAAAACGTAACAGGCAAAGTCGGCCCACAGCAGAGAGGGCATTGCTGCGAGAATGGCGTAACTTGACTGTGGATCCTGATGGAGTATTGTACAGGACAACTGCAAACCGTTTTCAACTTGTCCTTCCCATGCAGTATCGAGATCTGGTGTACCATGAACTTCATGACAATATTTGGGATCCGAACGTGTGGTTGACCTTGCCCGAAGCCGATTCTACTGGTCGTTCATGCAAAGCGACATAGAGAACTATGTAACCAAGCTTTGTGACTGTGTGAAACAAAAACGCCCAAATAGACAGGTTCGTGCTCCCTTGTGAACGATTCTATCTACTTACCCATTTGAGATAATCTCCATCGATTTTGTCCACCTTGAGAAAAGCAAAGGGGGATTCGAATATATCCTTGTGATTGCTGACAACTTCACAAGATTCGCTCAAGCCTACCCGACAACGAACAGATCTGCAAAGACTGCTGCATCTAAGCTCTTCAATGATTATGTGTTGAAGTTTGGATTTCCTGCTCGAATTCACCACGACCAGGGTGGTGAGTTCGAAAATAACCTGTTCCGTGAGATTGTTCTAAGATTGCTGGAGTGGCTAGCTCGAGGACAACGCCATACCACCCTCAGGGTAATGGACAAACTGAACGGATGAATAGAACACTGCTTGGAATGCTCAGAACATTACCCGAGGAGCAAAAGTCAAACTGGGAAGATTCCTTGAACAAGGTTATACACGCCTACAATTGTACGCGCAATGATGCAACCGGTTTCTCACCATTCTTCCTGCTCTATGGAAGGTCGCCCAGATTACCTATTGACTTACTGTTTGGTTTATCGCGGGATGCCAGTTTTGAGACTCACAGTGACTTTGTCGGAAAATGGCAGGAACAAATGAACGATGCATATGCACGAGCAACAAAAGAGTCACTCAAGCGTGTTGCTTACAATAAGAAGCACCATGATCGGCATGTTTATTGTACCAATCTCCTTCCGGGTGATCGAGTTCTAGTTCGTAATCTCACTCCAAGAGGGGGCCCAGGGAAGCTACGTGCCCATTGGGAAAAGGATATCTACATTGTAGTCAAACAGGTTGGGGACAACCCAGTGGTTGAGGTTAAGCCCGAAATTATCCGACAGCGGGAGAACTAGGGTGTTGCATCGTAATATGCTTATGCCGTGTGATAGCTTACCATTGGAGAAGCCTCAACATCCAGTACAGGCAACCAGGCACCTACCTGTGACTCCTGGAGCTCTGTTAAATTCGCAGACACCAGATGGTGATGATGAATTGGACGACCTGGTTCCTGTCCCACTTCAAGCCCAGGGTCGGTATCCTCGTCAAACTCGATCATGGAACATGAAAGCGCCTGTCTTCACTCCGAGTAAAACAACCCAACACAGTGACACACCTACGAGTGAACTAGGAGACACCCCGATGAACTATCCTGAGATAATAGGGGAATCACCATCTTATGAAGAGCCTGCTGCATCAGGGACGAATGGTGATGAGACTGGCAGTCCAAATGCGGATGGAACAGACGAGTATGAAGAAGTCAAATTAGGGCAGCCGTTATCGATGTATTCTGTGGTTCCTGTTCAGTGATTCTGTGGTTCCTGTTCAGTGATGGATATAGTCCGTGATTCCTGTTATTCTGTGGTTCCTGTTCAGTGATGGATATATTCTGTGGTTCCTGTTCAGTGATATGTGTTTCCTGTTCATGGATGCATTCCAGTAAGAAACAGACATGTAGTGAGTGATGTGAACTGTATCTTAATCAAAATCATGTGATATCACATGTGTGCCGTGTTGTGATTCGAGAACTGAGTGTGATATGTCAAGCAGTTCATCTGTAGTGGTGTTATACTAGCTCTACTTGTCCCATAGGGATATTGTCTGCTAGGGCCCAGCGGACAGTGTCTCGTGCTTACGTCATTCAGAGAGAAAGACTGTGTTTGTAATTCTCAAACTGGCATGGGAATATTGTGGAGGGTTACCAGATGAACTTGGATAGACTATGCACTCCAGAAATGACTGTTGGCAAGTTGTCGCCAAAGGAACATCAGAACTGTCAAAAAAAATGTAGTCACATTTTATTGTTGGGGAGAGTGTGGGTCCCCGAATGTGTATTCGTGCCACAGCTAATCAGTATTTCCGTAGTCAGTATTTTCGTATTATTTTCTTGTCATTCTCCAACCTAAACACAGTTAACGAAATTATATTTTCGAATGTAATAATGATATCTTGCAGCAGATAGCAGCCAGGAAGCTAGGTTTTGGTTTACGTGTAGATTTCTTTCGGACGCATGTTGATTGCAACTGTGGAGTGCACTCTTTGCCCGCCATCACTGTTGCTTTCGTGCGTGTCGTTGTTCTGCATGCTAAACCAATTCTTGTCTCTCCTGTCTGCAGGTAAATGGATAAAGATCCGTGATTGGCCAGCAAGTTGGTATTTACGTTGGTTTCTTCTTTCACGAGTGTTACAAAAGCACATACAATACTATTATCTTGAAACCATCCACCGGGTATCCACATGTATGTGTGTATATATCACAATGTATCCACATGTATGTGTGTATATATCACAATGTATCCACATGTATGTGTGTATATATCACAATGTATCCACATGTATGTGTGTATATATCACAATGTATCCACATGTATGTGTGTATATATCACAATGTATCCACATGTATGTGTGTATATATCACCGGGTATCCACATGTATGTGTGCATATACCACAATGTATCCACATGTATGTGTGTATATATCACAATGTATCCACAAGTATGTGTGTATATATCACAATGTATCCACATGTATGTGTGTATATATCACCGGGTATCCACATGTATGTGTGTATATATCACAATGTATCCACATGTATGTGTGTATATATCACAATGTATCCACATGTATGTGTGTATATATCACAATGTATCCACATGTATGTGTGTATATATCACAATGTATCCACATGTATGTGTGTATATATCACCGGGTATCCACATGTATGTGTGTATATATCACAATGTATCCACATGTATGTGTGTATATATCACAATGTATCCACATGTATGTGTGTATATATCACAATGTATCCACATGTATGTGTGTATATATCACAATGTATCCACATGTATGTGTGTATATATCACAATGTATCCACATGTATGTGTGTTTTTATCACAATGAACTAAGTGATCCAACATTCATACTGAATACAACGAAAAGCATGCATGAGTGAACTTAGCTACAGCATTAATAATATTTTGGTGTGGACTGCACATTAGTGCAACAAAAACTGTTTCTACCTCACCATCGAGTATACCAGGGGGTATAGACTCCACAGCCACAAACAGTTCAATACGCCTGTCAATATGAGATGGGCACTCCAATAGAAAATAGTTTTCATCTTCTACTACATTACAAAGAGAACATAATCTGTTCTCCATAGGCACCCCTTTGTATACCTTCCACGCTCAATATTTAGGGGATGAGCACTTATTCTGAGTTTGCATATGGCTGGCTGATGCTTCTTGTTGGTAATATTTAATATGCTAGAATCAGATATTTCCACAAAATCCCGTTTAACTAGTATATATGTGTCTAACTTGCTACTATGATCAGGTGTTAGTTAGGTGAGGGTGCAGGGGCCGCCCAGGCCGCGGAAGCTTCAGGGGCCCTAGATGGCCGGAGATGCGCTCTAGCGTATTTCATAGTAATAAAACAAGAAATCTTCGCATGTGTAAACTCTATTTTGTTTTGCCTGTTTTGTTGTTTCTCACAACTTTTTTTAAAAATATTCCTCGCCAAGAATATGAGGATGTTCGGAAGTAGAAAAAAAATATATATCATCAGAAGTCCATCAAATATAGTTTCGTGAACTTCTGATATCATTTCAATCCAAAGGTTCATTAAGCTTTGATCATGTTTTCTACTTGTTGGGGAGCCGAACACAGGTCAACTTATGAGTGTAAATGAGCCATCCTCCATAATGCAGTTCTGTAGGGGCCTACTCCGTACCTCTATACCAGGCCCTGTGGGCAGATTAGGGCTGTACAGTTATTACTTGAACTGTCCGTTTAAAATATCTACCAAAGAACGGACGGCGTTCTGGGGCAATACGCTATACCTTCGTGGGATCTCGGTATAATTAAATGAAGGTTCAGTTTATGTAGAGAGGAAGGGGACGAACAAACTCTTTGAACATGAGGCGTATCTAAAAAAAATCGATCGATAATATCCCATATCATTGAATAGGGGTATGATTTTGAAAATGGAGATATATCTGTGGAGAGATAAGTTCGTTTACTACTGATCCGTTGCGTTCCGGATTCGGACCCGCTTTTAGAAAATCACCTTCTCTGACTGGAGAGTTCCGACAGCGTGGCGTGATTTAGCAGACGTGAATTGTTGTGTTCTGAGTGCGCGTTGGCCTGGTAAACTGTGTGAAATGGCCGTAGCCCGGTGAACTGGGGTGAATAATATTCCCAAGGAACTGTGGAATGTTTGTGCGCATCGCGGGTAGCACGATCGGCTACAAGTCTGTGGAAATACCATTTCGGACTCTTCATGTGAACGAAGCGTGTTGGCTAAAGGGGTCAATGATCGGATTACTGTTCTCGATCTCTTCGAAGAACAATGTGTGGTATCTGGACAATAACAGTGACTTCTATGAACAGGAACATTTGCAGGAAATTCATGTAACTCTATAGGAACAATGATGGATTAAGTGTGAAACAATTTGAACTGTAAGTGAACATTCTCTTTATTCCGAACATTGATGAACTATGTGTTTTTATCAGAGTAATTCACCAGTTGGTTGTTTATGTTCGTAATCGGATTTAATACAATTATTTGTTGTTGAATTGATCTCTGTCTGTTTATTGAATGAACCGTAATTTCCCGTAACATAAATTGGTGGCAGCGTCGGGAAAAACAGACAGTAGTATATAAAGGGCAGTTGTGGTCGGATACCCCAGCACCATGCGCAGTGTATGCGAACAGTACTGAAAACGCACATGACCTGATTAACTGTGATTAATAACTGTCTTATATTGTGCAAACAATTAATCCATTATGGCTGATGATGATGATCAGGAGCCCGAACCGTCAATTAGACAAGGTGGTGCAGTCACTAGGGTCAAAATACCTGTGCAGTTAAAAACTTTTGGTGGTTCCGAATCTGAGGATATTGAAGAATACCTGAATGATGCTAGAAGAATTCTTCGTGCAAACGGGGTTACTGACGGTAATGCCAAATCTAGAATACTAGCAGGATGTCTGATAGGACGTGCAGGTACTTATTTTGATGGACTAGGTGAAGCCGTACAAACTGATTTTGTACAACTATGTGACACTTTGATAACAAAGTTTTGTCCAGTTGAGGCAAGAAGCCTCGCGATGAACTCTGTTTGGCAACGTTGTCAAAGACAAAATGAAACTGCGTTAGAGTTTGGTGAAGAAATACTGAGGCTTTCAAAGAAAGCATATGGTCCAAAAGGTGATGAACATGTGCAAGAAATGGCTTTACGACATTTTGTGCAAGGTCTTAAACCAAACTTACGTCGTATGGTCATGATGGGAAGTGACCCTGGAACATACACGGCTGCTCTAAAAAGGGCACAACGAGAGGAGTATGAAGAAAGTGTTTGTACTGCCAGTAAAAATGTGTGTGTTCTGGGCCCTGATAAGAAAAGGGAGTCAGAAATTGACAAACTTTCACAGGAAATCGCGAAGCTGACTGAGTCAATGGGAAAAATGAATTCTGAAATCCAGAGCCTAAAAGGAAAACAGGCTTCTGGAAATTCTGCATCTGGATATTCTGGAAATTCTGCATCTGGATATTCTGGAAATTATGCATCTGGATATTCTGGAAATTCTGCATCTGGATATTCTGGGAACTCTTCTGGTTATGGTGGTTTCCGCAGTAACCACAAAGTCTCATCAGGTGGACAAGGGAGGAACAATTCAAATTCCAAAGCTTGTTTCCGGTGTGGTGATACTTTGCATCTGGTCAAAGACTGCCCCAAAAGGAAAACATTTGATCAGCAATCTTCCGGTAAAAGTGACTTCAGGCAAAACAAATCTGCTTACTCAGCCAGCAAAGCAGAAAATCCAAGTGACAGTGATTCCTGGAGCCACATTCCTTTGCAAGTGTATGGGTGTCTTGATGGTAGAGAGGCTGTTTTTCTACTGGACACAGGTGCAAGCCTGTCAATTATTTCAAAGGATGCTTGTGACCCAACAAACCCGATTGTAACTACAAATGTTACACCACTAGCTTCATCGGTGACAGGTGAAACCCTGCATTTCCTCGGGAAATACAGGGCACAGATAGACTTTGGTGGCAAAACTGTAACACAGGAGTTATGGGTGACAGAGAAACCAAAACCCTGTATATTAGGAACAGATTTCCTACTACGTAATGAAGTTGAAATAAAATTCAACAAAACAGGTATTGAAGTGCAGATAGGGAAACAACGTCTGGAGGCGGAAAAGGAGCCGAAAAAGGGTATGCTCGCTGTTGTGGCCCGAGAGCAAACTACCATACCTCCTGGAAGTGTGTGCCTCATCATGGCAAAAGCTCCGGTGATTCGGGATACTGAAGGGTTAGTCCTAGGAGGAATGTCAACCAGGGATAATGCTAATTTCCTGGTTGCCAGAAGTCTGGTGAAAACGAATGATGGTTCATTCCCATTGAACATTATGAATTTAGGGAGTGAAGCTCTACAGATACACTCTGGCATGAAGGTCGGAAACTTCGAAGTGGTCACTGATGGTGATGTGGCTGTAGAGAATGCTCAAGGGGAATCAAAAAGTGTGTTCACCGTGCCGAATAAAGGCATCACCAGTACAGTTACTGTGCCACAAGAGAAAGAACCTCTGAATGACGAGAAGATACAGCGGCTAAATGATCTTCTTGAAGAATTCTCCGACATCATGCAAGAAGACCGGTATGGCAAAACTAACGTTGCTAAGCACCATATCAGAACAGGGGATGCACATCCAGTAAGGGTGCCACCCAGACGGTTACCTCCAGTACAACGCGAGTCCGTGAGACAACAGGTTTCGGAGATGTTGGAAAATGACGTCATCCGTCCATCTACTAGTCCGTGGGCTGCACCCATTGTGCTAGTAAAGAAGAAAGATGGAGGAGAGAGATTTTGTTTGGATTATCGTGGCCTGAATGCCATTACTAAGGCTGAAGTGTATCCGTTGCCACGCATCGATGACACGCTCGATGCTTTGGCAGGTTCCCGATATTTCACCACACTTGATCTACGTGCTGGTTATTGGCAAATTGAGGTGAATGAGGAAGATCGCGAGAAAACTGCGTTCGTCACAAATGAAGGCCAGTATGAGTTCAATGTTATGCCGTTCGGATTAGTCAACGGACCAAGCACGTTTCAAAGGCTGATGAATGTGGTATTGGCAGGACTTCAGTGGCAACAATGTCTTGTCTACCTCGATGATATAATCATTTTTTCGGCAACATTTGACGAACATCTTAGGCGACTGAGAGAGGTGTTTTCTCGACTGAGAAATGCCAATCTGCGGCTCAAGAGATCCAAGTGTACGTTTTGTCAACCAGAAGTAAAATATCTTGGGCATATCGTGTCGGCCTTAGGTGTACGTCCTGACCCAGCAAAGGTAGCAGCTGTGAAGAGCTTTCCAAGACCAACAGGTGTGAAGGAGCTCCGTAGCTTCTTGGGACTCGCGTCCTATTATCGCCGCTTTGTACCAGATTTCGCGCGAGTTGCCGCTCCCCTCAGTAAGTTGACAGGAAAAGTCAAATTCCATTGGTCACGTGAAGCAGAGGAGAGTTTTGATCAACTGAGAGCTCTACTAACGGAGTCGTCACTGTTATGCCACCCAAACTTTCAACAGCCATTCGTTCTGATGACCGACGCCAGCGACGAAGGACTGGGAGCAGTCTTGAGTCAACCGGTAGATGGAGTTGAACATGTCGTCGCCTATGGCAGCCGCACTTTGCAGAAAAGTGAAAAGAACTACACAGTGACGGAGAAGGAGGCTTTGGCCATCGTGTGGGCAATCAAACAGTTCCGGTGTTACTTGTATGGTCAAGCATTCGTGATCTATACTGACCATAACCCTCTGAAGTGGTTGAAATCCCTCAAGAACCCGACCGGAAGGCTTGGTCGCTGGGTTATGCTCCTCCAGGAGTATAACTTCGAGGTACGATACCGATGTGGGAAGGTGAATCAAAATGCGGACGCATTATCTCGTTCTCCTCTGAAAGGAGACGAGATCAACCTGATAACTGTGGAAAACCTTAAGGAGGCCCAACAGCAGGATTCTTACTGCAAACTGTTGTTTGACTTTTTCAGTGGAAAATTGCCAGTAGACAAAGTGAGTGAACGCAGAGTGAAACAGCAGTCGGAATCTGTCGAAATTCTTAGTGGTGTCCTCTATCGAAAGCCTACACATCCGCGTTTCAGCCCAAGGCCTGTAATCCCAGAATGCTTGAGAGAGGAGATCATGCGGTCTTGCCACGACTCGCCACTGGCAGGCCATCTTGGTGTTCGACGGACTCTACATCGTGTTTGTGCGCGGTACTGGTGGCCAGGGATGGCTAGGACAGTTAAATGGTGGTGCAAATCTTGCATCGAATGTGAACGTCGTCGGCGCCCACCGAGGATTGTGAGAGCGCCACTACATCCGCTGCCAGTCGGGAAACCCTTTGATAGAGTTGCCGTGGATATAATAGGACCACTACCAACAACAGAAGGAGGTTATAAGTATATAACTGTCTTTGCCGATTATCTGACTAAATGGGTCGAGGCCTTCCCCAGTGTTCGAATCGATGCAGAGACAATTGCAACTATGCTAGTTGAAGAAGTTATCAGTCGCCATGGAGCTCCCAGGACTTTGCTATCTGATCGTGGCTCTAACTTTCTTTCGAAGCTTGTGCAGGAAGTCTGCAAGTTGTTTGACATCAAAAAAGTGTACACAACTTCGTACCACCCTCAAACAGATGGGCAAGTAGAAAGATTCAATCAAACATTGGAGGCCATCATGTCTAAGTACATCAATGAGCACCAGAAAGACTGGGATAGGTGGTTGCCTTATGCTTTGTGCGCGTACAGAACAGCTGTTCACGAGTCAACGGGTTACACGCCGTTCATGCTGATGTATGGTCGTGAAGCAGTCATGCCCGACGATGTTCCACTTGTTTCTGGCTCAATGAGTGAGACCACTACCAACTCCAAGGATGCGGCATCTGGCTATGTGAATGATGTGGTGGAACGATTACATGGTGTACAGGAGACTGCACGAGACAACATTAAGTTGTCCCAACAGAAATCCAAGAAACTGTATGACAGACGTTCACGCGTTGTAGTGTACCAGCCAGGAGACACTGTTTGGCTTCACGTGCCAGCTGTGAAGCGAGGACAGGTGAAAAAGTTGAGTAGACTCTGGAGAGGCCCGTGTACAGTTGTGAAGCGCTTGTCGGAAGTGAACTATGATATCGAACAGATCACTGCACAAGGCAAAACCAAAGCCTACAGAGTACATGTGAATCGTCTGAAGCCTGGACTTCCACGTGAGAAAAACTCTGTTCAGACAACTGAACATATTGATTCTTCTTCGTCAGACGATGATTTCGAGGACGATGTGATATTCGAGGATGACAGCGAACTGTCAGCAGGTGTTGTTGGTCAAGCAGCAACACCCACTTTAGCTCCACCTGCGCCACGCATGGGACCGTATAGTTTGAGACCCAGAGCAGGTCGCCACGTGGTTCCGTCTAAGGACGGGGGAGTGTGGAGAGATAAGTTCGTTTACTATTGATCCGTTGCGTTCCGGATTCGGACCCGCTTTTAGAAAATCACCTTTTCTGACAGGAGAGTTCCGACAGCATGGCGTGATTTAGCAGACGTGAATTGTTGTGTTCTGAGTGCGCGTTGGCCTGGTAAACTGTGTGAAATGGCCGTAGCCCGGTGAACTGGGGTGAATAATATTCCCAAGGAACTGTGGAATGTTTGTGCGCATCGCGGGTAGCACGATCGGCTACAAGTCTGTGGAAATACCATTTCGGACTCTTCATGTGAACGAAGCGTGTTGGCTAAAGGGGTCAATGATCGGTTACGGATTACTGTTCTCGATCTCTTCGAAGAACAATGTGTGATATCTGGACAATAACAGTGACTTCTATGAACAGGAACATTTGCAGGAAATTCATGGAACTCTATAGGAACAATGATGGATTAAGTGTGAAACAATTTGAACTGTAAGTGAACATTCTCTTTATTCCGAACATTGATGAACTATGTGTTTTTATCAGAGTAATTCACCAGTTGGTTGTTTATGTTCGTAATCGGATTTAATACAATGATTTGTTGTTGAATTGATCTCTGTCTGTTTATTGAATGAACCGTAATTTCCCGTAACATATCTGATGAACCATGCATCCGACTGACACCATGTTGCTTTTTATGCAGAAAGTGCAGGTAAATGAATAGCAATTCCAACTGTCCTCTCACCGATGTCAAGGTACTCTCCAAGTTTCAAGTCGATCGGTTCAAAAGTTACTGAAATGTTTGAAGATCCAACTGCTGACAATCCAAGATGGTTGAGGACGGCATCTTGGATTACACAGATAACTGAAAAGCAATCCCAGTCGTCCTCTCACCGATGTCAAGACACTGCAAGTTTGAAGTTGATCAGTTCTGCGGTTCAAATTAGGAAAGCAACATAGTTGAGGAAATAATTAAAAGTTGTGTGCCACCTGTCACTAGGGTATGTCCGGACAAGATCAAACTGCTAAAATCCAAGATTTTGAAGTACACAGGTAACTGAAAGACATGCCAACCACGTTTCTCTCATCGATGTCAAGACACTCTCCAAATTTGAAGTCAATTGGTTCAATAGTTCTCGAGTTTTTGGTCAAACAAGAAATGTGTAAAGATCCGACAATGCAAGATGGCTGATGACAGCCATCTTGGATTACACAGTGTGAAATTTGCGGTCTTATAAAGACGACAGGGCTTGTGCGCGTGATCTTTAAGATGTTGTAACGCATTAGTCGTCTCAAGACAGGGATCGTCTTCACAAAACCTAACAATAATAGATTCCAAAGGGTCCGGCTTCTAAAGATACCGAAGTCTGCTGAATATTAAGCCGATTTATTGTAGATTCAGTCCACCTAAATTAGGAACGACCGGCACTATTTGGTAGGCAGACTAGGGTAACCACATCAACATCCAGACTATTCTGTAGTCAGTCATTTTTCCGAAACTGGAGTTAGCACACTATTATTGGAAGCATGAGCTTCTATGATACAAGATGGGACTACCATCAGGGAGACGTGGTGTTAAAATCTGCCTGTAATATGCCGTTCATTCCGTTTTATACATTTACAATGTCAGTTTAACCCGACAAGGATGTACTTAGCTTAAGTACTATTTGGACAGACATATCACAGAACTGTCACATTGAATAAACCATTCGTCAAACTTACATAAACGGTTTATATGTTCACAATTGATTCTCACAAATAAATGTGGTTAAAAACATTCCTCCATACTTTTAACATTCCAAACAGGATACTGAAATGTCAAACAAATCACAACATTTACCGGGGTATTACGACGTTATAAAACCATACAGGCAGGCATCATATATGACATCAAGACTATCATGCAATATTTAATTGTAGAAAACCAATTATCATAAGATGCTGATATCTTACAACAGGTAAATGAAAAGCAATCCTAACCATCCTCTCATCATCTTAGCTTGCTAAGGGCATTTCACGTTTCACTTAACACTACCCTTAGATTATCGTTGTGATTCGAGTTCGAAAGTTGTTCCCAAAGCATGAGGTCAAATGTCGGCCCCATTTAAACGAGCCAATGAAATTATCTGTATTCAAATATTTCTCAGACATGCAGACATGTCAGTTTCACGAGGCGCAAGACTGGGGGAGTCTACGTGAGACCAAAACGAAGTTGTGCGAATTAGCTATTTTATTTCTCACTCTAGTGGAGCATGCTTCTTTGTTTATCTTAAGAAAAATCATATTACAAACGGCCTAACATATTTGAAAACAAAATAAAATCGGCGGCAGACCACAAGAAAATGATATGCTTTTTATTTTGTGATGGGGGCACTTCGAGGCCCACCATGGGATCATTTCAATCGATCGCTTTCTGGAGGTGTGTCTTCGTTGTATGAATGTGATTGCACCGATGTCGGATGTAACGGGATCAGTCGGATGTGACCATTTGGGAAACGCTCTATTACACTCAGATAGCACCCGTTACCGCATGGCTACGAGCAGAAGTTTCTACGCATGATCGTGCCATGCGTTCGGATGATGCCTCTCATCGATGTCAAGGCACTCTCCAAGTAAATCGGTTCAATAGTTCTCGAGTTATTGGTCTGACAAGAAACGTGTAAAGATACAACTGCTGAGATCAAAGAAGGTTGATGTCGGCCATCTTGGATTCGCAAGTAACTGAAAAGCAATCCCAACTGTACTCTCACTGATGTCAAGACACTTTGCAAGTTTGAAGACGATCGGTTCAATGGTTCTCGAGTTATTGGTCAGACAAGAAATGTGTAAAGATACAACACAAGATGGCTGATGGCAGCCATCTTGGATTACACAGGTAAATGAAAAGCAATCCCAACTGTTCTCTCACCGATGTGAAGGCAATATCCAAGTTTGAAGTCGATCAGTTCAAAAGTTGCAAAGTTACAACTGCTGACAAACCAAGATGGTTGATGACGGCCATCTTGGATTATACCAAAAAAAACTGAAAAGTAGTTCCAATTGTCCTCTCACCGATGTCAAAACAATCTCCAAGTTTGAAGTCGACCGGTTAAATAGTTCTCGAATTTCTCGACAAGAAATGTTTCAACTGCTGAAATCCATGATGGCTAATGGCGGCCATCTTGGATTACGCAGCTAACTGAAAAGCAATTCCAGCATTCCTCTCACCGATGTCAAGAAACTCTCCAAGTCTGAAGTCAATCGATTCAATATTTCTCAAGTTATTGGTCGGACAAGAAATGTGTAAAGATACAACTGCTGAAATCCAGGATGGCTGAATGCGGCCATCTTGGATCACGTAAGTAAATGAAAAGCAATCCCAACTGTCCTCTCACTGATGTAAAGACACCTTGCAAGTTTGAGTTATTGATCAGATAAGAAATGTGCAAAGATACAACTGCTGAAATCCAAGGTGGGTAATGGCGGCCATCTTGGATTACGCAGGTAACTTAAAAGCAATCCCAACAGTCCTCTCACCGATGTCAAGAAACTATCCCTTCCACTCCCCCCCCCCCCGACTAATGTGGCGGGGGATAGCCCATAAACATCTGACTTCAAAGCAACCAGGTGGAGTCATTGCCTGTCGCAAAGCACACCGTTAGTACCCCAATTCGATTGGCTGATTATTCGACCGCTGATTGGTTCTTTTTCTCGACCGCTGATTGGTCCAAATGGAACTGCCCATCTTTCGCAGGTTAATCTAGAATCCTACCAAGCTCGTCATTTTTCCTTCGGGGAGACAGGTGTTCGGCACGTGAGCTCACTCACGCAAACACGTAGGCGCCAGACCAGGTGTTCACGGTCGCCGCAACATTGTAGCGACCGTAGTGCAACATTGTTGCAGTTTTCCTTCGGGGAGCCAGGTGTTCGGCGCGTGAGCTCACTCACGCAGACACCTAGGCACCAGACCAGGTGTTCACGGTCGCAGCAACATTGTAGCGATCGTAGTGCAACATTGTTGCAGTTTTCATTCGGGGAGCCAGGTGTTCGGCGCGTGAGCTCACTCAAGCAGACACGTAGGCACCAGACCAGGTGTTCACGATGCCGCAACATTGTAGCGATCGTAGTGCAACATTGTTACATTTTTCCTTCGGGGAGCCAGGTGTTTGCCACGTGACAACCCCCAGCCCAGAACAAGTTAGGACATGCCTTGATCACGTGATCGCCATGTGACAACCCCCAGCCCAGAACAAGTCAGGACATGCCTTGATCACGTGATCGCCGCGTGACCACCCCCTTAAATTTTACCCGGGGGAAAAAATAAGTAGGTCAATGTGGCTTTAAATGCCCTTTCTATACTACTTGGGTGGGCATACCGCTAACACTGCTTTCAGTGGGGCCTTCCGTCGTAGTCAAAATGGACAGGGGATCCATCGGTTGTTCACGGGTGTGGAAACATCTGGCAGGTTTACTGCGTCGCCTGAGGTCGAACTCATACTTCCATAGTTACATATAGGCGTAGCCCACGTCCTGGATATAGGCTATGCTCTGCTCCACCTCCTAACTCAGACCACGATGTTCGCTGTATCGTCCGCCTGTGAACGCACGCTCATGACTGTGTCAGGTGTGAAACTACAACATGGTCGGGCATTGGTTGATGACTGCACATTCATCTACGGGATTTGCTTGATGATGGATGGTCACGTCCAGCTTAACTTAGTTTCCCAGTCCAACCAATGTTCTGTCAGGTGTTTCATGGACCGCTGGGCCTTCAAATCCTGTCCATCGGGTAACCATCATGTGTAATGACCCGCTGGAATCAGTTGAGCCAACAAGACTAAGTAGAGGGCGCTGTCATAAAATCTGGTAACTATACGGCAGGATGTGTGGTAGTAGAAGCCCTTAACATCGCATCGGCCCTTAACATCGCAATTGTCCTTGCGATGTTAATGGTCGATCATGTAGATATTTTGAACCTTTGAGGCTTTGCGATGTTAAGGGTCGACATGACGGCCCTTAACATCGCAATCATAACTGTGAAGTGGATATCGTGACATTTAACTTTTTCACATTTCGACCGCCCTTTTCTGGATCTATGTGAGTGGAACCCTGGTAACCCAATATCCCCTTCCTAGTGACGTTTGGTTTTCATGATGGTTGGACGCGTGGAATCGCACTTCCCCGTATCAATCGGTCAACGACGCCAGCTCTCCAGTCTTATTGTACACAGCGAGACCTTTAATAGGACGACATGCACGACAGATTACGACCAAGTATGGACCAAATTTCCCCAAGGAAAACCCATTCGCATCCGAAAATTGCCATTTTCTACCACTTTCGACGGCGCGTGCTACGATGCAAATGGCCATTTAAACGTCATTTTAGCTCCATATGCCACTGGTTACCAATACGAGCTATATGCGCCACCGTACCAGCGCTTCCTCGACTAATCTCGGAGTGCGGTGTGCACAATAACATCAAGGTCACAAAACTGAACCTCAACTTGTCCCACATACCCCTCCCTCCATGCAACCATTCTATCATAGCTGAGCTTTCTCTACTACTGATGACTTAACCATCACGTGAAGATTGTCCCAAAGACTTCTATAAATTGCTCAAGCCAGATAGGGTTAAATCGGCGTAATTATGGAAAATAACTCGACAAGCTTGTAGGATATTAAATCGAGAGCATAATCAGCTCGGGACTCACAAAAGCCATATGTCCGAATGAGCACAATATAATGGTAGATTCTAATGGCGCTCACATGAGCAACCACAATCAAAGCCGTACTAAGATGAATTCTACACAGGAAAAGGTATTGGAAAGGGTTCACTATTGTTTTGCGAGAAATAGGTCGTGTAAGACAGTCATTTTTTATTATGAACCTGATAAATCGCTTTTAATAGTCAGAGGGGTGTCTCACGGAGTAACGTTTTCGGTTTTAATTCAACTCGGGGGTCTCGTGGAGTAATTGAATTTACGACGTTCAAGGTAGTCCAACGTGATATTTGAAAAATAGTGCAAGTTAGTACAGAATTTTTGCTGCTATTTGGAATTTGTTTTAAATCTAAATCATGAATGAATATGAAGGCAGTGACATGAATTTTAATCTAAAACAGAGCCAATACAACTACAGGACCATTTTCTATCTATCTATCTATATATCATGAAACCAATCAAATTGGCAATGGACTTATGCAACGGTTTTAGGCTAATAATTCATGGACTAAAAGTGTAACATCTTAAGGAAAACATTCTCAACAATAGGAATCCAAACTTTTCCCTTGAAATCTTAAGGATGATCTCATAAACATGAAGTACATATACTTAATATGAAGACGAAAATGCATTCTTAAAATTCCTTACCTATAGCAGACAAAACTTTCTCCTGGAATGTATTCGTTAATGTTATGGAATTTTCTTTAACCTTAACTCGCCTGGGCGATTTGAAGTGTACCGCAACCGTAAATAAATACGATACCAATATAATATTTAACAAACAATCTTTCCACTTTAGTTTGATAAAATAACCACGGATTTGCAGTTGAAGCTATCCAACAGATCGTCCTAAAATCGGAACCAAGTTGAGACTAGATCACTTTAAATATTTACTGAAATAGACCAGTGTAAAATACGAGATGTGATTTTGAACATTTACATCTATATTTTATTAATGTTGCATATCCACTTTGGATATCTTGAATTGGTTATTTTCTATACCGTTTATCACAGAGACACAGTATAGTATAATCAAGCTTCCTGCTTGTATCAAATCTTGAACAAATGAAGCTTAATTAACTTCAAGGTTTTTTTTTGTTAAGCTATACTGGCTACTGGTCACTGTGTTTATGTCAGTACTTAACTCAAGTCCCTTACCAGGAAACATCATATCTGACCAAACTGCTGTTACTTGGACTGAACTCTGATGATGATCCTTGTACCGAATGGTTAGCAAATGGAATAATGCAGCACTGAAGGTAACCTGATAAATTAGTGTCAGTTATGCATGCATGATTTGATACTTGAACTATATTGTGTAACAGGTAACACACAAGTGGCCTCTTTATTCATAGTACCAACACTCCAGTGTGTGTATCTATTTCACCATCAATACAGACCATATCACAGAGGTTTTGTCATCAGCTTCTTTGTTCCATCTTGACCAGCTTTGGAGAAGAGTATATTCCAAATCTTATTTTACAACTTCAAATCCTTTCCAAGTCTTGAAATTCTAAAGCAACACTAGGTCGAACTCTGGAATCGTCTGAGGTTATGTAGAGAACAACCCCTTTAGTTAAACACATAACACAAGCCCTAACATCATCTGGTATACTCCATAAAAAATCTACATTGGTGAGCTTGCCAGGAACCTAACATACGGATATTCAGCTGTCAATATGGCGGAGTATACCAATGGGTCACACCACTTTGTTGATATTCTGACCTTTCCATCTGGATTACGGAAAGTCTGCTAACCGCCCACATGGCGTGCGCAATGATGACCACGTTCATTTCAATGATGATTTCCTTCGGTCTCGGGTCCCATCAGCAGTTATGTCAGGTCACCCAAGAATTGATGAATCTAGCGTGTTATTCTACGGTGCACATCCTTGTCTGGCAGTTGGATTACCGTTTACAGCCCGTTGGTTTAATCGACCGCACCCGGCTCCCCCGAACGTTCAAACCTGGTCAGCGTCAGAAACGTCTCTCTGCCGACAGAGAACAGGAGACCACCTCTGTCCAATTAGTCTTCCTCGATACCCTAGTACAGCGGCTGACGGGCCGAACTGGCAAGGGTTGTTAGAATTCTGATAGAAGCATGAAATTTGGTGTAGAGGTACTCTGACACATGATGATGAAATAGCGATTGGGACCCAAGATAGCAACCAGAGGGAACACTCTCAAAATGGCCGCCATTTCCAAAATGGCCACCGAACATATAGCGATTAAATAGTCAATTATGGTATAATTGTTCAAATCAAGATAGAAGCTTGAAATTTGGTTCAATTGTACTTTAGTGCATAGAGATGAAAAATGGTTCCACAGACTGTAACAAGTGGCAAAATGGCCGCTAATTCCAATATGGCCGCCAAATATAGTATTTAACCCTATCTGGCATCGGCTTTTGGGACCTGTCCAGGCCTGAGTGGCCATTTCGGTCCCCCTTAATATTTTTCTCATCCTTTGAGCTAGGGAGCTGAAACTTACCATACTATATCCTTCGGTCAAGCTCTACCAGAAATTATTTTAAAAAGTCCAAGATGGCCGCTCTTATGACGTCACAATGACGTCATATTCAAAACGGGCATTTTTTGTCGATTTTTCGGTCAGATTTTTTGGAATTTTTTACCTACGTGTTTTCTTTGCAAAAACTCCATGATAAATTAATAAATAATAGTCTGATGTGAAATAAAATAGGTCCTGCCCAATATTCCTCGAATAAAAGCAGGAATTTTGAGGAAAAAAAATGACGAAACATCACTTTTCTGGTCGCCATCTTCAACTCAAAATCTTCGCCATTATGGCCGCCATCTTCAATTTTCTCATGATCCTCTACTCGTGGCACCGAGCCCCACCCTCTATCTCATAATCTAAGCCTCGCCCGACCCTTACCCTCATATTCTTGGAGCCTACACCATGCTACACTTTTAAACCCCATGCCTGGGGCTCCGAGCCCCATCCTCTGTCTCCGTAACTAAGCCTCGTCTGACCCAAACCCTCATATTTCTGAAGCCTACACCATGCTACAGTTATTCGATCCACCCACTACCCACGGTAACATGTCCCCCCATGGCACCGAAACCAACCGTCTATCTCCTAAACTAAGCCTCGCTCGACCCCATACCCTCATACAGCAGGAGATTACACTACCCTCTGGAGTATGTCCCCGTCCCGGGTACCAAGCCCCACCGTCTATCTCCAAAACTAACCATCGCCTAACTTTTGGCCTTGGGCACCATGAGTAAAACAGCACCCATTCTATACACGAAGTATGATCACAAAGTCAAACAGATACTTTTGATGACGTCATTTCAATGCCTACTGCGAGAGAGAAGCGGTCAAGAATTTCCAATGCCAGCAAGACATCATACCGTTCCTAAAATATCAAATCCGTATCGCTGTTCAGTATTCTCAATCCATATGATTTTCGTTGTAAAGTCGTTATCTAGAGTATGATCTATCTCAGCTTTGATTGTGACTAATGAACACCATGAGGGTATTGAAATACATGGGTTCATACGGCCCGGGAGTAGTATATAGCCGTGATTAACCCTCAGGTTGACCTTTGACCTCGGAAATTTGCATATCACGTGACAGAGGTCAAAGGTCAATGAGTGCACTTGAGCTGACCTGTATCCTTTCATCTCGTCGTTGACCTTGGATCATGTTTAGACATGTTAGGGCTGGGTTTTTTCCATCACGCCACCAGCTTGCTGGTATGACGTCACTTCCGGTCTGGGTGAATGGGGCGTGACCTGTGAACATGATAGGACATGTACTGACCTGTCTGTGGGGTTTTTCCACTTCGGGTACGTCCGTGTCTTTTCGGTGAGGTCCGCCATCTTCAGAACATGATAGGCCATGTACTGACCTGTCTGTGGGGTTTTTCCACAATGTCGTTCACCTTCGTGTCTCTTCGGTGACCTCCGTGTCTTTTCGGTGAGGTCCGTGTCTCTTCGGTCAGGACCGTGTCATCGGGCGTGACCTGGGTATGACTGTATGGGATGTACTGACTTGGTTCTGGGGGTTTTCCATCAAGCGGCGGTCACGTGATTAGGGCTGCATGCACGGACTTGTATGCCGTCCATTCATTTGAGTCGGGGACTTGGGGTCCCTACGGAAGGATTTTGCAAGTCATGGGTGGGTGTATGTAAAATGAGAATTTGTCTCGAAAATATAGAAAGCGGAACACGGACTTTACCTCTAAAATAAGGGAAAACCCCTATCAACTCTATCCCAAAGGGCTAATATCGGTCCCTGGCTTATCGGGTTCTGCCTGGAGTGGGTGTATGTAAAATTAGGATTTGTCCCGAAAATATAAAAAGCGGAACACGGACTTTACCGCTAAAATAGGGAAAAACTTCTATCAACCCTATCCCAAAGGGCTAATATCGGTCCCTGGCTTATCGGGGCCTGCTGAGAGAGTGGGGGAGTGGGTGTATGTAAAATTAGGATTTGTCTCGAAAATATAAAAAGCGGAACACGGACTTTACCCCTACAATAGAGGAAAACTCCTATTAGCCCTATCCAAAAGGGCTAATATCGGTCCCCGGGCTTATCGAAGTCTGGGTGCATGGGTGGGTGCATGTAAATCAGGATTTTTCTCGAAAATATAAAAAACGGAACACGGACTTTACCCCCTAAACTAGGGGAAAACCTCTATCAAGGGCGTATATTGACTCCCATTGACCTTTGACCTCCAGTATAGAGTGCGTATATTCACTACCATTGACCTTTGACCTCAAAAATTTGCATATCGTGACCTTTGACAGCCAATCAGAAGCGAATATTTTGACCTCGTCTGACTGTTTGGAATGCATGTACTGACTTGGTTCTGGGGTGTTTCCATCACGGATGTGCGCAGGTGTATGACGTCACTTCCGCGTGAATCGGACGTGACCTGGGTATGGGATGCATGTACTCACTTGGTTCTGGGGGTTTTCCGTCACGGAGAGGCCACGTGATAGTTCAAGGTCATTTGAATGATAGGAATGCATGTACTGACCTGTTCATTCATCCGGGGACTTGTTTACATCCGGGTCATTCATTGTGGTGGGGTCTGCGCAAGTGTGTGACGTCACTTCTGATTTCACTAAAACTACCTCCGAACACAGAAGAGTTCCAATTTTCCCTTAGACGTAGGGTCTGGATTTTCCATCCGGGTTTTCCCCGGCCCGGCCCGGCTCGCCCCGCCCCGGCCGCAGCGCGCCAGCGCGGGTTATCCGGAAGTGCGCGGCATCACCGGAAGTGCGCGGGTGAATTTCGGGTCAAAAGAACCGCACCTCGAACCTCTATAGTTTTTCATTCCATCTGTTGCTCTTGTAACTTGTAACTCTTCGTCAAAATATTTTGTGCTGGAATGCCCGCTCTTAACCTAGACCAAAACATGTGCTTGGTCTCTGGGCTGATTTCATTGGCAAACGCAGAAGAGTTCCAATTGTGACCTTTGACAGCCAATCAGAAGCGAGTATTTTTGCGCAGGTGTTTTTGCGCTGTCAACATCCGGGTTTCCCAGTGGGTTTTCCCATCGTTCCAGTGTCTTCCATCCGGGTACTGTGGTTTTACATCCGGGTCCTCATCTTACATCCGGGTTTTTTCCGTGTTTACTGTCACGTGACCGGCAATGACCTTTAACCGCTGACATGAACTTTAACTTTTCACCTTTAGCATCCGCATGTAAACACACCCATAGTGGTTCCTCCAGCGTGGATGTGCTGTAATGGAGGGGCTAATAAAAAGGTTGACCTGTAATCTTTGATTGTTGCTCTCTTTTTGAACTAACCAATCGGAATAGTACGTATCACGGACTACATCCGTAGAGCTACGTATAGGCGCGCATGTGTGACATGGTGTATAAAACACGCCCGTCTGCATCCCACACCTCATTCCTACGGTTACAGGGCCATGACGGACACTCATCCCTACGCGACTCGCATTTTACAGCATGCGACCGTGGTTAATTCACTCACGGGTTACAGAGCAGTGGTTCGGTCCATGTTTGGAGATGGCGACGACAACGAGGGGCGACGCCAGATCCTGAAAGAGTTCACAGGAGCGGTCCTCGACAGAGTGCACTCGATGGAGAGGCGTGAGCCAATTTACAAGAGCGAGTTACCACGACAGCGATTACAGCTCAAACCATGGACCCTCGGTGGCAGCATCCCTTCACTTGCGTCATCGCAGGACCGACGGGCTCCGCCAAAACGCACTTCGTCAGGAAGCTCCTTCAACACACCGACAGCATGATCACCCCACCCATTGCCCGAGTCGTGTGGTGTTATGGAGAATGGCAGGCAGCGTATGCAGCAATGCCCCATATCACGTTCGTGGAAGGCCTACCTAACCTGGCCGATTTGGAACCCGACAACTTGATGGTTCTGGATGATCTCATGGCGGAGACGGATGCGCGCGTCACCCAACTCTTTACCAAAGGCAGCCATCATCGACGGCTCAGCATCATCTACATCGTGCAGAATCTGTTCAGTAAAAACAAAGTACATCGGAACATCAGCTTAAATGCCCACTACCTGGTGGCCTTCAAAAACCCGAGAGACACCACTCAACTGCTGCACCTGGCGAGACAGATGTATCCCGGCCGCACACCGTTTGCGTTGGAAGCCTTTAAAGATGCGACAACCCCTCAGCACGGTTATATGCTCTTCGACCTCAAGCAAGCCACCCGCGATCACCTTCGACTACGGACCGGAATCTTTCCCGGACCCACCACGTTTACATGCAAAAATAATGTAAACACACCCACAGTGGCTCCCTCAGCTGGGGTGTGTGTGTTTGATGATGGGGATAATAAAAAGAATTAATACCACATCATGGTTGACTTTGTCTCTGTTCAATATTCAGTAGGTAGCCCGGAAAAGGATAAAAAGAGCAGAGTTGTGGATTCTAGCATTAGCTGTACATGATGGCTGCGCGAGTACGGAAGCACGCCCCGACGCTCCGTGTATTGAAGACGGCCCCACCCGCGTTGGTCCGATCCATTGTACGCGATGCGGACCCAGACCGTATACGCTGTCTGTGCGAGATAGGGTACAACCTGTTAAAAGGCAACGTACCACTGACTCCGGCTCAGAAGACCGAGTTGACCAAGCATAAGACAGGTCTCCGAACCCTAGTCCAGAAGCGAGTCTCTCAAACACAAAAGAAAAAGGTGTTACAGAAAGGCGGCTTTCTCGGGGCCATCTTAGCACCGTTGGCCGCTTCCGTGTTGGGTCCAGTATTGGGTGGACTCTTCGGCCAACAATGAACCATACGAAAAAAATGGTCCTCGTCGAACCACGGCTCCTTCAAAACCTCCAATCGCCCTACCCTGTCCCACCTACGGTGAAGATCATAAACACCCTCGATGAAGAGATGCAACAGATCTTACAAAGACCAGGGTTAAGCGACAGTGAGAAAGTACAACGGTACAATGAGACGCTTCAACGGTACATGACGTTCATGGACCAATACAAAACCCTCTGAATCCCCCCACCACCACCACCACCAAGCGACACACCGCCGACCACAGCACAGCTCCAACAGCCGCCATTACCAGGGGTACCACCCACAGCCCCAAACTGGGTGGAAGATGAAGTCCTGAAGAGTGTACCTGCATCGTTCAAGAAACAACCTGGCCTGATATTACAACGGATGAAACAGAATCCTAACATGACTTGGAATGATAAAGGCGAACTCCTGGTACAGAATCAGGTGGTCCCCGGCACCCACATGACGGATTTAGTGAATGACCTGATGCGTCAACGCAGGTCGAACACGGATCCTCGCGGATGGGAGGTCTTCGCTCAAGGCTTGAAAGACATGCATGTGCCACAGGATTTGGTGGAGAATCCCCAGCGCTGGGCCTTTATGCAGCGTGACTCACCGAGTCGTGCACCACGACACACTCGACAACCTTGGAAAGCCAAGTGGGAACCGGAGTTACCCCCCAAAACACCAACACGGCGGGCACCTACCTTTTCACCCCTTTTACCACGCCACCCCCTGAAACTACAGCCATCAAGATCTAAGTCACCGCGACGATCACGACGATTAGCGCCCGAGGCCTGTGACCCCTATTAAAGCCGGGAGCGGAAGCAGGACAGCTCAGTCGCCATGTTTTACCTCACCCTACCCAGTAACAGTTCGCTGGATGTGTTTCCTGACAACACCTTGGCCAAGTACGTGACCGTTGCATTTACCTGGAAAATGGGAATGTGGACTCGTGGATATCCAATACCCTTACTCGTGGTACAACGTGCGAGCCAATGAAGTGTGGTACGAGGTGACCTACGAAGGAAAAGACACCCGACTCACCCTCCCCGAAGGCCAATACGATACCCCCAAGGAGTTCATACAGGGGCTGACAAGGCTGTTGCATTATAAGGCTCTACGGGAGGTGACGAATACTTCAAAACCCATCAAAACCTTTCCCTTCAAGAATCACGTGGACTTCGATTACAACGCACACAACGGCAAGGCACAGATCCTCCTCACCGCCAACGTGAGTGTCGTACTGAGTTCTATCCTACAGCAAATGCTGGGTCTCGCTCATCCGACCTACACAGGTCCATCCGAGGACCGTGGTCAGATCCCGATGGATATGAAGTCGAGTATGTACGGACTCTACGTCTACTCGGACGTGGTGGACAACCACATCGTGGGCGATATCAACACACCTCTGTTACGGGTGGTCCCCATTAAAAAGGCGAATGGAGATCAAACAGTTTCACCCACATGCTCTACCTACCCGTACGACAAACCGACATCAACACTATCACGGTGGATATAAGAGATGACACGGGACGACCGGTGGCATTCCAACGAGGGAAAGTGGTGCCGACACTTCATTTCCGACAAGCACGTTCTCCCCATTTTGGATAATGAAAGTACCTTACGAGTGCGATGCACGTAGCTATATGGACTATTATGCCCAACAGGCCGGGGGTGGCTTTCCGGTCTTTAGTGGTGCACGCATGCAACGAGGACATGGGCTGGGGAACATACTCGGGAGCATCGTCAAAACGTTCTTACCCTTGGTGACGCGAGGAGTAAAAGCAATCGGCAAACAAGCGGTACGCAGTGGACTGCAAGTCGCCGGTGATGTCTTGGGGGGGGGGTCCGGCACCCAAAGAAGCACTGAAACGGCGGGCCAAAGAAGCAGGAGGCGTCTTGGTGGCCAAAGCACAACGCACCGTAGGGAATAAAAGAGCTGCCCCACCGAGACCACGCACCAGTCGACGACCGACCCAGCGACGACGCACATCGACGACCCAGGATATCTTTTCTTAACCATGTCCTTAATCCACGCAGAGTCCTGTCCCTCCACCAACAGTGAATTTGATTTGTGGACCGTCCCGCCCACACAGACCAGTGCCGAACAAGGATTATGGGTGGAGCATCTCCCGCTCTCCAGCATCAACGAAACAGGGCCCATCGAGTTCAACATCAGTAATGCGGATACGGCCTATGTGGATTTAGCCCATACGTACTTGTATGTCAAAGCCAAGGTCGTCAATGGGGATGGCTCCAGAATCGTCGACAATGCCACGGTGGGCCCGACGAATCTCTGGCTGCACTCTATGTTTCAACAGGTGGATATTTTTCTCAGCGACAAACTCATCAGTGACTCCACCAACACGTACCCCTATCGGGCCTACCTCGAGACGCCGTTGTCGTATGGACGAGAGGCTAAAAAATCTCAGCTGACAGCCGCTTTATTCTACCAGGACACAGCCCAGCACATGAGCACGGTGGACAATGCGGGATATAACAAACGGAAGGCTTTCACCGCGAACGATGCCTCGGTGGATCTCATGGGTCGACTGCACGCAGATATTTTCATGTAATTACAAGCGTCTAGTCCGTCATTCATAATCCAGCCGTCGTCCATTAGAGAATATCCGCGTCCATAATCCAAAGACCTATTCCATATTCCATATAACAGTATTAGCACCAAATTCAAAAAGACAATCATTGTATACATAAACATAGGCTTGTTTCCTGCAAGAGAGAAGCGGTCAACAGTTTTCAATGATGCCGGCAAGACATCATGATGCTCCAAAAGAATCAAATGCGTATCGCTGATCAGTATTCTTAATCCATAATATTCGTTGTAAAGTCGTCATCTAAAGAATGATGTATCTCAGTCACGCTTTGATTGTGCCTGTTCATATGAGTACCATGAGGATCTTGAAGTACATGGGTTCATACGGCCCCTAGCCCCGGGTTAAGCGGAATTAGACACAAGTTGCGAAACGTAGCGCCATAGATCTTGCACGCTACGTTCGTATTTTGCTATCAGCATGCGATATGTATCGCCAAATTTGAGAAACTTTGAGTGGAGGCGCTTGGTGGAATAGCCCTGTTTTATAAGTTTCTGCAACAATGTTTTGTGACGTTGATTAAAATCGTCACATTTAACACAGGATCTAGCAAATGCTACTAAGCGAGATATGTATACGCCATATGCAGGTCCCACTGGAATATCACTATCCAGAAAGGGATAGTTTACGATGTCGAAATTGTAATCATCTCTTTTGTCATAAAGTCGACGAGAGAGAATGCCCGCTTCATTTTATAGAGATAGAGATCTAAATAAGATGTGCCTGTAGGGCTATCTGTAGTTTCCTTCAAATCCAGTGAAGGTGGATATATATCCTTCACTGCGTCATTTATATAGCGATTATCCACAGCGAGAAGATCGTCTATATAGCGTTTGGTGAATGAGAAGGAACGGGCTTTGAATGGATCGGTTACCTCTTGAACAAGATCCCAATCAAAATCCGACTAATACGGGCGCCTCCGACCTTCGCCTTGATGGCCACTGACGTAGACGGGCATGCAACCGACTATAAGATTGTCATCCAAGACGCAGTTCTGTATGTCCGAAAAGTAAAACCGAATCCAGCCGTTCAATTGGGACACCTCAAAGCCTTGGAAACAAAACCAGCCCAGTACCCTATCCGACGTGTGCAAACCAAAGTGTTCTCTGTGCCTGCTGGAAATATGAGCGCCAACAAAGAAAACCTGCTCCTGGGGGAACTACCCAAGCGATTGATCCTGGCCTGTGTGGAAAATACCAGTTTCAGCGGAGCCTACCCAGAGAACCCGTTTGACTTTAAACATTTCGGCATCAATTTTGTGGCCCTGCATGTGGACGGACAACAGGTTCCAGCCACGGCTTTAACACGAAATTTGGGCTCGGCAATTTCATTCGAGCCTATCAGAGCCTGTTTACAGCCACCGGTCAAATCGACCAGGACGAAGGGAATATGATCAGTCGGGAGGACTACGCGAACGGATACAAGTTGTTCTGTTTCGATCAGACCCTCACCTTAGAGAACGACCATCAGCTGGCCCGCGCCAAGCAAGGCAATTTACGGTTGGAAATCCACCTTGCACGAGCCCTGCGGACCACCGTCAATGTGATCTGCTACGCCGAGTTTGACAACATCATTCAAGTGGACAAGGCGCGCAACGTCCTGTGTGACTTTGCCACCTAACATGGATACAGACCAGATAACCACCGTGCTGGAGAATGACCCAGGGACACGTATGGTCTTTCAAGGGGTGTTCGTCCGAGATGTGTTCCCATTAGACCGTGTGTATCCTGCTGCTTATGTTCTCAACACGGACCCGATCCAGGCCCGGTGAACACTGGGTGGTTGTGTACTTGACAGAAGCGCAGGGCGAATACTTTGACCCGTACGGCCTGCCACCCCTCCATCCCGATTTAACAGACTTCATGGATCAAGGCACAGAGACGTGGTGTTGGAACAGTCAAACGTTGCAAAGCCTGACCAGTAGCGTGTGCGGACAATATTGCTTGTTTTACCTGTACCATCGATGCCGGGGAAGAACCTTATCTACCATCGTACAGATGTTTGACGAGTACCCCAAGGCCGAGGACCGCGATGTACTCGTATATGACTGGGCCGCCCCGTTCTGGGCTTAAGTTCTTTCAATGTACAAGCCCCCTGTTCTGGGCTTAAGTTCTTTCAATGTACAAGCCCCCTGTTCTGGGCTCAAGTTTTTTCACGTAAAGCCCCCTGTTCTGGGCTTCAGTTTTCACGTGGTTGTTCTCACGTTGTTGTTGTTCACTGAATAAAAAAATGAGATCTCACCAAAAAAAAACCTGTCTTGTGTGTTTTCTATATGAGCATAATGCATGAAGGCTATAACAGACATGTGGGGATTCGGTCAATGAATGGACTGAGAAAAGTAGCCAATCAGTGGCCTAGGATGGGGCCAAATGTAACCCATCAATGTCCAGAAAACAATGCAAGAGCACTGCAGTAAAATAGAGAGCCAATGAAATCAGCCCACAGACCAAGTACATGTTTTGGTCTAGGTTACGAGCGGGCATTCCAACATTTGACGAGGAGTTACAAGTTACTAGAGCCATAGGTGGAGTGAAGTGAGAAACAAAATGAGATTTCACCAAAAAAAACCTGTCTTGTGTGTTTTCTATATGAGCATAATGCATGGCTATAACATAACATGTGGGGATTCGGTGAAACTGGCTTTGAACACCGTTGAGAAAGTAGCTAATCAGTGGCCTAGGATAATCCGAAATTCACCCGCGCACTTCCGGTGATGCCGCGCACTTCCGGATTACCCGCGCGCTCGCGCTGCGGCCGGGGCGGGGCGGGCCGGGGAAAACCCGGATGGAAAACCCAGACCCTACGTCTAAGGGAAAATTGGAACTCTTCTGTGTTCGGAGGTAGTTTTAGTGAAATCGGAAGTGACGTCATACACTTGCGCAGACCCCACCACAATGAATGACCCGGATGTAAACAAGTCCCCGGATGAATGAACAGGTCAGTACATGCATTCCTATCATTCAAATGACCTTGAACTATCACGTGACCTCTCCGTGATGGAAAAACCCCAGAACCAAGTGAGTACATGCATCCCATACCCAGGTCACGCCCGATTCACGCGGAAGTTACGTCATACACCTGCGCACAACCGTGATGGAAAACCCCCAGAACCAAGTCAGTACATGCATTCCATAGTCAGACGAGGTCAAAATACTCGCTTCTGATTGGCTGTCAAAGGTCACGATATGCAATTTTTTTAGGTCAAAGGTCAATGGTAGTGAATATACGCACTCTAAACTGGAGGTCAAAGGTCAATGGGAGTCAATATACGCCCTTGATAGAGATTTTCCCCTAGTTTAGGGGGTAAAGTCCGTGTTCCGTTTTTTATATTTTCGAGAAAAATCCTGATTTTACATGCACCCACCCATGCACCCAGACTCCGATAAGCCCGGGGACCGATATTAGCCCTTTTGGATAGGGCTGATAGGAGTTTTCCTCTATTGTAGGGGTAAAGTCCGTGTTCCGCTTTTTATATTTTCGGGACAAATCCTAATTTTACATACACCCACTCCCCCACTCTCTCAGCAGGCCCCGATAAGCCAGAGATCGATATTAGCCCTTTGGGATAGGGTTGATAGAAGTTTTCCCCTATTTTAGCGGTAAAGTCCGTGTTCCGCTTTTTATATTTTCGGGACAAATCCTAATTTTACATACACCCACTCCAGGCAGAACCCGATAAGCCAGGGACCGATATTAGTCCTTTGGGATAGAGTTGATAGGGGTTTTCCCCTATTTTAGAGGTAAAGTCCGTGTCCCGCTTTTTATATTTTCGAGACAAATCCTCATTTTACATACACCCACCCATGACTTGCAAAATCCTTCCGTAGGGACCCCAAGTACCCGACTCAAATGAATGGACGGCATACAAGTCCGTGCATGCACTCCTAATCACGTGACCGCCGCATGATGGAAAAACCCCAGAAACAAGTCAGTACATCCCATACAGTCATACCCAGGTCACGCCCGATGACACGGACCTGACCGAAGAGACACGGACCTCACCGAAAAGACACGGAGGTCACCGAAGAGACACGAAGGTGAACGACATTGTGGGAAAACCCCACAGACAGGTCAGTACATGGCCTATCATGTTCTGAAGATGGCGGACCTCACCGAAAAGACACGGACGTACCCGAAGTGGAAAAATCCCACAGACAGGTCAGTACATGTCCTATCATGTTCACAGGTCACGCCCCATTCACCCAGATCGGAAGTGACGTCATACATACAAGCTGGTGGCGTGATGGAAAAAACCCAGCCCTCACATGTCTAAACATGATCCAAGGTCAAAGACGAGATGAAAGGATACAGGTCAGCTCAAGTGCACTCATTGACCTCTGTCACGTGATATGCAAATTTCCGAGGTCAAAGGTCAACCTGAGGGTTAATCACGGCTATATACTACTCCCGGGTTAAGCGGAATTAGACAAGTAAAGAAATGTAACGCCATAGACCTTACGTTTCGTTTAGGACACTTCCAAATAAAATATATATTGGAAGAGTGAATCGAATGCAAATTCTGTCTGGTGGCACCCCGAGTGTCTCTCAGCAATACTGATATATTTACGTATTTTCATTTCCGTTTTCTTATTCATTCTCCTTTTCCCTCATTTTTAAACCTTATCTCTCCGAGCAGACTATTATGTTACAATGTACATTTTAAAATAAATTTTGTATCTTCTTGCTGTATACGGGAGACGCGCAAATAAGTTCTACTTCCCATCAAGTGTTGAAGCAAATAAATACTATGCCAGTATCATATTTAACAAACAATCTTCTCACTTTAGTTTGACAAAATAACCACGGATTTTCATTTGAAGCTACCTAGCAGATCGTCCTAAAATCGGAACCAAGTTGAGACTATATAATATCGCTTTAAATATTTACTGAAATAGACCAGTGTAAAATGAGAGATGTGATTTTGAAGATTTACATCTATATTTTATTAATGTTGCAAACTAATTGATTATTTTTAATTGGTTATTTTCTATACCGTTTATCACAGAGACACACTACAGTAGTAGTAGGGAGAAGACGGGACGAGCGCAGTTTTCCAGGGAGGTAACTCTTGGTCCCCTTTTTCCGCCAGGGGGTGCCACCAGTCCCGTATGACGTCACTTCCGGTCTGGGTGAATGGAGCGTGGCCTTGCCGTATTACGTCACTTCCGGTCTGGGTGAATGGGGCGTGACTTGTGAACATGATAGGATATGCACTGACCTGTCTGTGGAGACTCAATGTCGTTCATCTCCGTGTCTTTTCGGTGAGAGGAACATGTACTGGGGTTTTTCCCACAATGTCGTTCACCTCTGTGTTTCTTCGGTCAGGTCCGTGGGAACATGATAGGAGATGTACTGACTTGTCTGTGGGTTTTTCCCACAATGTCGTTCACCTCCGTGTGTCTTCGGTCACCTCCGTGTCTTTTCGGTGAGGTCCGTGAAGATGTGACGGAGGTGACCGAAAGATGTGACGGAGGTGTGCGAAGAGACACGGAGATCACCGAAGAGTCACGGAGAGTTCGGTGAGGTCCGTGAAGATGTTACGGAGGTGACCGAAAAGACACGGAGATGACCGAAGAGACACGGCGGTCACCGAAAAGACCCGAATGTCATCACCGAAGAGTCACGGAGGTGAGCGAAAAGACACGGAGGTCACCGAAGAGACACGGGGGTTACCGAAAACACCCGAATGTCATCACCGAAGAGTCACGGAGGTGACCGAAAAGACACGGAGGTGACCGAAGACACACGGAGGTTACCGAAAAGACCCGAATGTCACGAAAAAACGTATAAAAGTGGAAATTTTTAGGGGTATTGCTGCATTCATTGGCCTGCCGAACGGAGCTATCTCACCAGCCTGCCTGACCAGCCTACCTGACCAGCCTGAACCACTCTGACGACAGGAGCTACTTGCCTGAGCCTCACCAGCCTGAGCCTGCTTCACCAGTCTATCTCACCATAGCAGCTACTGACCTGACCAGCCTGATCCAACAGTCATGGACTCCTGTCACCGAGCTAAGCTTCTACAGCACCGTATTCGCCTCGTTGATGAGATGCAGCATGTGGCTGATATATGTGATCTGCTTATGGTGGAAAACATAATCCTTAAACACGGTGTCGAAAATATCATGGCGGAGAAGACCACCTCGCGACAAAACAGAGCCCTCATCGACGATCTACTGTGCCGTGGGCCCATAGCATTTCAAGCCTTCGTGGAGGTGCTGAAGAAGACGGGAAATGAAGGAATAGCCGATCTACTTCAAGCCCAGGATTCAGAAGATAATATCTTAGTCATGGACATGGACATCGCCGAAGGGCTTACAGCTACCAAACGTACGCACCAAGAGTCCGGTCTACCTGCCAAACCCGGTCCACCTACCAAACGACCCCGACTAACACCTTTAGAAATACCTCAGCAAGTGCTTCAGCCAGTGCCCCAGCAAGTGCCTGAGCAAGCGAAGGAAGAGGTGCTACTTCCTATGTCTGTGCAGGAGATCAATGACATTATCCAGCAGGCCTACCAGGCGGCCCAGACGAACACTTGGGAGCTCTCTCCCTATTTAACTGTGAGTGTCAAAGAAGAGGAAGTGCATTTTAACGCACCGGCCTGGGACGACAAACCACCTAAGCATATCGCCTTGACGTTGGACACCTGGATAAGAGTACAGGCCATTTATTACGCCGTCGATGCGGTCATTGACCACCAGGGGAGCGACGAAGCGAAATTTTATGTGGGTGACGACATCTTTCTCACCTGTTCTATGTTCAACAACATGCTGCTGGTGCATATTCGTAAATGGAAGTTGAGGGCGGATACGCAAAAGCGTATTCCTTTACCTCAGGGCGTCACCCTGCAAATACCTGCGTGGCGGAAGCTGGAGAGTCTCACAGCTGAAATCCATGAAGTCCTGTCTGACCAGGTGACTCAGTATATTTATAAGAAGTACATCGACACATTCCTGGATCATCTCAGACCCCGCATTCGACACTTGCGTATCTAGCAATGTGCCGGCTGTGGGAACAAGAACGGACTCTTCAACACGCATACGTGTATGGACAATAGTATACCATCAGACGCGCTCATGACTGAGGGACTACAGGCCGTTAACGAGGTGCAAATTGCCGAGGCATTGCAAGCTGCCTGTCCACCCAGAATTCCACGTGAACAGATTGCCACCTTCATCTACGTGCACCAGGGGCAGAAAGACAATGACGAGTTCAAACAAGTCTTGTTGCATAAATATTGAGCATTTCACACAAGTCTTGTTGCATAAACATTCACACATCACCGTATTCCTACATTCTATGTTCATTCTATGTTCATTCTACGTTCATTTAAGCGCCTTGATAGCGTATAATTGTATTATAGACCAAGTCTACTGTGGTGAAGACCTTATGTTCATTCTACTGTGTTAATAAAAATATTAGAAATTCAAATGTGTGTTAGTGTTCACTCTATGCAAAGGGGGTATTGGTGTGGGAGCTGGTGTTTTTGTGCTTTTAGTTAGAAAATTTCCTCCCTTTCGGGTGCAATTAGGTGGCCCTAAAAAGGGCCTTAGGAAAGAACAGCGGTATCACACTGTTACGGGCGGAATATTTTTTTCACGCCTGATACACATCCCCGACACACAGGGCATCGCATCTTCAAATGAAGCTCCTCTGTCTCTGCGCACTGGCACGAACCCGCTATGCATGTTAAGCTTAGCAAGCATACACCACATAGGCACAGGTGACCACAAGGGAAAAAGGCGTACGTCGTTTCATCGTCTTGACACACGGTACAGGTGGATCTCTTCTGTTCCCTAGCCAGTTGTCATCTTCTAATTCGTCAAGCTGTTGGTTCAGGTGGCTGATCTCTTGTAAGGGTGTTGTCATTCCTGTTGCGGTAGCGGTCGTTGTGGTAGCCGTCGTTGTGGTAGCCGCCTGAGTCGCCGCTGTAGTTGCTGGGGGTCTACTACTGTTTAACCACTCCACCGCTGGTACATCTTCATCGTCTGTTGCTTCATCATCATCATCTTCTCCCTGCACAGCGTCCCTTATTTCTGTATCTTGTTGTGCACCTCTCATCCTCAAAGCTTCAGCAATATGAGCTTCATGAACACGCTGCAAGCTCGTAATGATTGTAACATGTTCGTTGTCTTCTCCGTTCGAGCGAATCCGTTCTCTATGTTCTCTAGGATCTTGTTGTCCCGTGTTCATTGCGTTGAATAGTGCCCGTCTACTAGGATTAGCCATGATGCAGTTGAATGAATGGATAGCTGACGAGACACTGCGCGCTTTTTATAGTATAACCGTAGAGCGCCCGTATGAGGGCGCGGACGTCATCGAAATCTTCACAGTGAAACCATTGTGCCTGCTCAGGCCCGCTGAAATTTTGTGTTTCTTTTCCACCTTCAAACCGGTCTCATTTTGCAATAAATGCGAGTTGACGTGTAAAACTTATTTAAACTTGAACTTTGGGAACTTATAGTGTATCGCTGAAAAATTCAGAAGGCTGGCGACAGGCTAAAACTATATTTTTAATCATTTTGTCGATTTTAGACCCGTATGGTTATGGGTATGGTTGTGTGGAAAACCCGGTAAATTTGAAATAAATCGGCTTACCTCCGTAAAAACACTTTAGGTGTGTTCCTCACATCCTTATAATGTCACCCTGAAAATTTGAGCGGTTTTAACGATGGAAAAGTAGGAATTTTTGTCATATCACTCTTGCTACGGTAACACAGCCATTGACACGCATAGCTGTACACACATTCGGCTGCATATTGTATAGTGCTGTGTTACCGTAGCAAGAGTGATAGGACAAAAATTCCTACTTTTTCATCGTTAAACCTGCTCAAATTTTCAGGGTGACATTATAAGGATGTGAGGAACACACCTAAAGTGTTTTTACGGAGGTAAGCCGATTTATTTCAAATTTACCGGGTTTTCCACACAACCACACCCATAACCATACGGGTCTAAAATCGACAAAATGATTAAAATATAGTTTTAGCCTGCCGCCAGCCTTCTGAATTTTTCAGCGATACACTATAAGTTCCCAAAGTTCAAGTTTAAATAAGTTTTACACGTCAACTCGCATTTATTGCAAAATGAGACCGGTTTGAAGATGGAAAAGAAACACAAAATTTCAGCGGGCCTGAGCAGGCACCATGGTTTCACTGTGAAGATTTCGATGACGTCCGCGCCCTCATACGGGCGCTCTACGGTTATACTATAAAAAGCGCGCAGTGTCGTCTGCTATCCATTCATTTTGAACTACATCATGGCTCAACACATGGATATTGATGGAGTGCACAATATTATTAACGAGGCGTGGCTTGACAACATATTGGAAGAGCTATGGAAAGATGATGAACAAGAAGACCAGCCGGTAGAGGGCAGCGAGACTTTCACCCCAGTTTCACAACAAAAGCGGCAGTATCTTCACCATGCCACGGGTCAATTCATCGATATTGAAGACGACGAAGAAGGAGAAGAAGAGGCAGCGGATGGAGATGTCACCGCCAATAGTACCTACGACGTACGGCCTGATAGTACCCTCCAACTCGAACGGTTTGAACGAGTCCTACAAGATGTGTTCAAACAACATCAAGACCAAGAACAAGACCAAGACCAAGAAGCAACCGGGGAATTCATCGATGGAGTGGACAATAGTCCCTACGTGAGTCCCTACGTCTATCCTACCGACGACGAACAGATTGCTCAACTCCTACAAGATGAGTTCGAAGAAGACCAAGAACTTGAAAGAGAAAAAAAAGAACAAGAAAAAGAACAGATGGCTGTTTTACAGCAGCGATATCTTGAGTACTACTGTACCGAAATAAGAAGACTGGAGCGACACACAACATGGGGAGCGGCACAGTATTTACCCTGTGTCCAACGCAGTAGTCTCTACGCCAAATACGCTATATTTCCATGTGGACACCAAGCGTTATGTATTCGCTGTATTCACAGACATGCAGGAAGACCAGTGCCTACGCCCACTTACAAGCCCATAGCGTGTACACTCGTCGCGCTGAAATGTCCCGTGTGTACCCAGAGGCGAGAAAACCTGTTCCGATCGGTGTAACCCCTTACACCTTCCTAACGGTCCTTATGAGGACCCCCAATTATACTCGAAAGAGCAAGCTTCTAATTAAAAGCACCAAACAAAACCACCAACTCCTGCACATGCACACACCTAGGTAACAATAGGTCATTAACACTTAGTAAATGGGAACTTCCTACTAACAGCGCCCAGGTAAAATAAAAAAACACTATTAGTATGAATGTACGGTAATAATATACCGAATAGTGCCGGGAAAAGCCGAGTGTAAAAATTTTTGTTGTTGTTGTGAGGAGGTGTGGGAGATTGGTAATCATAGAGGAGAGGAGATTGAGAACTACCGAGTAGTCCCGGAAAAAGGCGAGTGTGAATTTTTGTTGTTGTGAGGTGTGGGAGATTGGTAATCAGAGAGGAGAGGAGATTGAGAACTACCGAGTAGTCCCGGAAAACCCCGAGTGTAAAAAAAATTTTGCTGTGAGGTGTGGGAGATTGGTAATCATAGAGGAGAGGAGATTTGCATGGGTAGGGTCTAGGGGCAATTGTTATAAGTGCTGTTTGGAAGGCTAGGGGTTGGCCCTGAAAAGGGCCTTTGATGGCAGATTTTTTTGGGATTGGAGTTTGGTAATCATAGAATATAGAGGAGAGGAGATTCACCAATGTAGGGCCTGATTTGAATTGAATGTGCCAAGTTAGAAGTCCCCTTTCGTAAGATTGGAGTGGCCCTGAAAAGGGCCGTTAAGGTCAATTTGTTTACCCTGTTTTATTCAGGGGGGAGTTTGCCTGTCTACTCCAAACTGACGGAAAAGTACCGGCCAGGTTGTTGTTGTTCATCGTCATCCGTGTCTGGTATCGATGGTAGATGGTCCAGGAATGTAGCCCGTGGTATGCTCGGTAATTGATTTAAATTTACGAATTCCGGCTGGCGTTGTTGTTGGATCTGTTGTTGTTGTTCTCTCTGGAGATGTTCTTCATTGAGAGCGTCTCTCAGTGCCGAAATCCAATCTTCCCCCGTAAATGTTGTGAGGGCTCTCGTCACGGAATAGTACAATGCTGCCCAGGACAGCGGCGTAAAATTGGTGTTCGACCGTGTCCACCGCTGTATTTCGGCCATCCAAAACGCTTTTACACTCCTCGCTAGCTTCTCCCTCTGTCTCTTCTCTCTTCCCGCTCCTTTGGTCGTACTCATCTTCGCAACTCTATTCATCTTGATACGGTCTTCACGGCTTCAGAAATATGGTTTGAATGTAGCTTTTCCCCACGCGTCCCTGGGTGTTATACTGAATATAGAGTAGATTTTCATTGGCTGTTTAAACGGCGCGAATCTCTTTCATTGGTTCTGTCTCCGCCCTCGCCATTGGTTGATATACGGGTCGCTGATTGGCCCAATACGGCTCGGGTCATGCCTCCTGGGTTAACTTACAATCCCGTCTTTTTGCACGAAATTGGTATAGCAAATTCCTAGGTTAAATCAATTCGTATCTCTATAACATTACACCCCGAATGATCACGGACTTTGACGAAGGTGGGGCCATGGAAAATAAAAACTATAACGTATACGGGTACGGACTAGCATAGAGAGGCACGAAAAAAATTAAACTATAACGTGTACGGCTACGGACTAGGGGTTAATTTAACATGACACTGCCGAGTGATCACGGACTTTCACGAAGGGTGAAGGGAGACGGAAAAATAAAACCAGAACGTGTACGGGTACGGATTAGGATAGAGAGACACGAACAAATGAAAAAAACTGTAACATGTACGGCTACGGACTAGGAGTTAATTATACCCATAGGGGTACATTATAGTATAAAAATTACCCAACCCCTTATGTTGCATGGAGTATAGGTTAGTCCACTAGGCACTCACATGGTGTAGTATAAGCCCCTGCACAGCGATATATACAGACCTCCCTAGTCGGTGTTTTGTCATTCACCACCATGGGAGCGCACGGAGCAGATGGAGAGCTTGCGTTGTTCCAACTGACCACCCACGTCACCCTGATCGTCCATGACAATCACCTGCAGCTCATCGAAGAACAACCCCGAGAGGTGAAGCTATGTTTAACCCTAGCAGGGTGGACTCTATTGACACGGTTGTTACAGGGAAAAGAGCCCGAAGTCGATTTCATGCACGTGAGAGTGGGTGTCTACCTACGAAGTGGTAGAGATGATTCTTTTTTCCCCCGGTTAGAACAGCGTGGTGGTCCCCATATCACACTCCGTCCTCCATTATGGCAGGCGCTGAAAACTATTATCTCCGACGTCCACGACTTACTGCACCCCGACGCGAACTCTGTGGCTACCCGGACTCTTACACCTGGCTGCACCCTATTGTTGTACCCCAAACGAGTGGACCTCATCGATAGCGGACGTAGGTGTTAGTGTACGTCTGAACCCAAAGCGCGCGTCTCTTTGTCACCGGAAGGCTGGACTACCTTGAAACGGGTGTTGTTGGGTGACCTCGACGGTGATAGCATTCACCTGTGTGACGACGTCTACATTTTCCGCGGCGCCTTTTTTGCTCGACTCCTCTGTCTGAACGAAGGTGGTTTTACCCTGGACCCTGATCTATGGACAGCCTTGGAAAAAGTAGTCCCCATTGTCGATGAAGTACTATATTTATAGAGTGCACACAGGCTAGATTGTCAGTATCTACTCATGAAGCAAACACACAACAGCGCAACCCAAAGGGGTACGCAGAGGGGGACCCGAAAGGGAATCCGAAAGGGCAGCCAGTGGAGTACCCACACGGCCGGGCGGCAGGAATCCACGTGGCGTAAGACTGTGAACACGGTGTTAACAGATTTGTATTACAACCCAACCAGTCCAGCCGCTTATAGCGCTGTGGGAGCGCTCGCTCGAGCTGCACATTCCCAAGGCATCAGTCGAACTGAAGTTCGAGAATGGTTAAAAACCCAAGACACTTATAGCTTACATGGAGCAGCCCGACGACATTTTCGCCGTAACCGAGTCATCGTGGGAGGCGTAGACGCACAATGGCAGGCCGATTTGGTCGATATGAGTCGATTTGCTGCCCACAATGATGGACATCGGTACATGTTGACCTGTATCGATATTTTATCCAAGTACGCGTGGGTGCCACCCATCCGGACCATAACAGGAAAGAATCTGGTACGAGCGTTCCAGCAGATTTTCAAGACGGGACGCAAACCCCTCTATTTGCAAACGGATGAAGGCACAGAATTTCTCAACCGCCACTTTCAAGCCTTTCTTAAAAAACAGAAGGTGTTTTTCTTCCATACGTGCAACGAGACCAAAGCCTCTGTGGTGGAACGATTCAATCGGACCTTCAAAGGACGAATGTACAAGTATTTTACCGCCAAAAACATCCGACGGTACATCGATGTGCTACCTCAACTGGTCCAAGGGTACAATCGAGCCTATCATCGCAGTATCCAGCGGGCTCCCCTCGATGTGACGGAACGCAACGAACATCAAGTGCGCCGTACGCTGTACTCGACAGAACCAAGTCCACTCACGTCACCCCGTTACAAACGCGGGGATGTGGTACGGATCAGTAAAGTCAAAGGGCAATTTGAGAAAAGTTACTTGCCCAACTGGAGTGACGAGCACTTTGTCATCGTTCGCCATAACCCTCGACACCCACACGTCTATCAACTGGAAGATCTACAAGGAGAAACACTGCAAGGCACGTTTTACGAGGCAGAATTACAACCGGTGGTAAAAACACGGAAAGACTACTACACGGTGGAAAAGATTTTGAAAACGGAACGTCGACGTGGCATCCCCTATCATTTCGTCAAATGGCAAGGTTGGCCCAGTTCGTTTAATTCCTGGGTCTCAGCCCGTGACATGAAACGGCTATAAATTCTACCTCACATCGCCTACAGCCTTCAGTCTAGGGTTGTACCATGGATAGTGCACATCTGCCCTTACTGCTGCGGACTCGAAAAGGACAAGTCGGTACCGTCGTGTGTCTACTAGTGCTTCTGGGTACCTTATTTGGAGGAGTCTTCTACGATTTGGCGTACCTGATATCCTGTTTCAACCTACCCTCCATTCGTCCAAGTCCTGCCCCCCGACGTCAAGTGCAATCACCCACCACCACCACCACCACCACCACCACCACACCCTCTCCTACTACGCTGCGGAACATTACCAGATCACCACGTTCTACAACCCATCCCACTACGCGGTCTAGTCCTCCGCCACCTCTGCGGAACTTCACCCGGGGTCCCCCCGTGTACCTGCCTAGTCCTACCCTCAGAAGCGTACCACCCGCCTCATCTTCCACAGCACCCAGGGCAAAACCACGGCAACACAGGACTCCCACCACCACCACCACCACGACGCTAACACCTAGAGTGGGACTAGTACCACGTTTACCACGGCAACGGTACCCGCACGACTACGACCCCCGGTGGGATCCACGACAACGGTGGTGGGCCTCTGAACGCTGAGCGCAAATCATCAAATAAAACCCTATGGATCCTCGGTGGCAGCATCCCTTCACGTGTCTCATCGCTGGACCGACCAGGTCGGGGAAAACACACTTCGTTCAACGGCTCATCCAACACGGGTCAGCCCTCATTTCACCACCCGTGGCTCGCATCCTGTGGTGTTATGGAGCTTGGCAGCCTGCGTACGAGGAACTGGCACGCATCCCTGGACTCACCTTGGTGGAAGGATTACCCCCAGAGGATACCCCAGAAGACATGTTGGTCGTGGTAGACGATCTGATGACCGAAACGGACAGTCGGGTGACGCGTCTCTTTACGAAAGAGAGCCATCATCGTCGGTTGAGCATCATCTACATCGTCCAGAATCTCTTCAGTAAGAACAAAGAGCACAGGAATATCAGTTTGAATGCTCAGTATGAGGTCTTGTTCAAAAACCCCAGAGACGCATCACAAATTATGCACCTGGCGAAACAAATGTACCCTAAAAACACGGCCTTTGTGCGGGAAGCCTTTGAAGATGCCAACCAAGGGGCCCACGGGTAGCTGCTCATCGACTTGAAACAAGGAACACCCTCGGCACTTCGATTGCGCACCCACATTTTTCCCGGAGAGTTCCAGACGGTGTACACACCCAAATAAAAGAAGAAGACTCAACCCCTCTAGCATTCACTTCCTCATCATGTCTGCACGGATACGGAAGCACGCGCCGGCCCTCCGTGTATTACGCAGCGCGCCACCGGAGGTGGGCCGGGCCCTGGTGCGCGGCGCGGACGCAGAATTGGTACGGTGTTTGTGTGAAGTCGCTCATAATGTGTTAAAAGGGAATGTTCCTCTCAGTCCCCTGCAGAAAGGGAAATTGCAACGGCACAAGACGGGTCTCCGAACGCTGGTGAAGAAGACGGGCAGTTTAAAGAAAAAGAAACAGGTGTTACAGCGAGGTGGATTTCTCGGGGCACTCCTCGCACCCTTAGCCGCTTCCGTACTGGGACCGTTAGTAGGATCCATCTTGGGACGCTAACATCATGGAACATACGAAAAAAATGATGCTGGTGGAACCTCGACTGTTACAGAGTTTGCAATCACCCTATCCCGTGCCTGCCACAGTGCAACAACTCCAGTCTCTCGACGAAGAGATGAATAGTATACTCCAACGTCGACTACCCGATCACGAGAAAATTCAACTCTACCATCAGACGCTGAACCGGTACAAGACGTTTATGGATCAATATAGGGGTAGTACACTACCAGCACCACTACCAGCAGCGCCAGCACCCACACCGCCATCATCACCTCAGCTGGAAGAGGAAGTGTTGGCCAGTGTCCCTAGGCATTCAAGACCAAGGCTCGTTTATTGTTGGACCGGGTGAAACAGAATCCCGATATGGGTTGGAGCGATGAGGGGAAACTGCTTATTCGAAACCGAGTGGTGCCGGGGTCTCATATCACCGATTTGATCAACGATACGGTGCGCTCTCGCAAACACTCTAATCCACCGGGCTGGGAAGCCTTTGCTCAGGGGTTGAAAGACACACACACTCCTCAAGAATTGGTGGGGAATCCTAACCGTTGGGCCTTTATGCAGCGGACCCAGCAATCGCCGAGTAGACCACCACCACCACCACCACCACCCTCTTCTTGGGAACCGGAGTCACCCCCCAAAACACCACAACGACGGGCACCTACTTTTTCACCACTTTTACCACGCCACCCCCTGCAACCACCAAGATCTAAGTCACCGCGACGATCACGACGCCGAGGTCATCCGCCCAAGGGCTGGGAGCCCTATTAAAGCCAGGTGCAGAAGCAAGAAAGCTCAGTCGTCATGTTTTACCTCACGTTGCCCAGTAACAGTTCGCTCGATGTGTTTCCTGACAACACCTTGGCCAAGTACGTGACCCAATTACCGCAACCGTTGCATTTACCTGGACGGTGGGAATGTGGACTGGTGGATATTCAATACCCTTACTCGTGGTACAACGTGCGAGGCAAAGAAGTATGGTACGAGGTGACCTACGAAGGCAAAGTAAACCGACTGACTCTACCCGAAGGCCAATACGATACCCCCAAGGCGTTCATAGAGGGTCTGACCACATTGTTGAATTATAAGTCTCTACGGGTGGTGACGAATAGTTCGACCCGTCAAAGCCTATCCCTTCAAGAATCACGTGATCTTCGATGTCAACGCACACAACGACAAGGCCTGTATCCTGCTCAGCCCCAACGTGGGTGTGGAACTCAGTCCTAGGCTACAGCAAATGTTAGGTCTCCCTTACGACATCTACACGGGTCCCACCACCGACAACGGTGACGTTGTGATGGATATGAAAGTAGGTATGTACGGACTCTACGTGTACTCGGACGCAGTGGACAGCCATATTGTGGGCGATGTGAACACACCTCTGTTACGGGTGGCGCCCATTAAAAAGAAGTATGGCGATCAAGTCACCCAGGGTTTCAACCACATACTCTACCTGCCCGTACGACACACCGATATCAACACGATCACGGTGGATATAAGAGATGACACGGGGCACCCGGTCGCATTCGAACGAGGGAAAGTGGTGCTGACACTTCATTTCCGACAAGCACGTTCTCCTCACTTCGTATAATGTACGTGCCTTACCAGTGCCATACGGCCAGCTATGCCGACTACTACAAGAAACAAACGGGAGGTAGCTTGCCCATCTTTAGCGGTGCACGCATGCAACGAGGTCACGGGTTGGGTAACATACTGGGCAGCATCGTCAAAACGTTCTTGCTCTTGGTGACACGGGGATTAAAAGCGGTGGGTAAACAAGCGGTACGCAGTGGACTGCGCGTGGCAGGTGATGTCTTGGGAGGAACGGCACCCCGACAAGCCTTGAAACGACGGGCCCAAGAAGCAGGCAGCGTCTTGATCGCCAAAGCCCTTAAAAGACAACAACGGGCACAGCGAAGTCATTCGACGACCGACACACCGACGACGCACACCCCGGAAGAAGAAGGGTAAGAGAGACATCTTCGCATAATGGCATTCATTCACTCCGAGTCGTGTCCGTCTACCAACAGTGAATTGGATTTGTGGACTATTCCACCCACACAGACCAGTGTCGCCGAAGGACGTTGGGTAGAACATCGACCCCTGGCTAGTCTGATGGGCACGGGACCACTGGAATTCACCATTGAAAACAAAGATACGGCCTACCTGGATTTAGCCCACACGTACTTGTACGTGAAAGCCAAAATAGTGGACAACGACGGGACGCCCATGGCGAACGATGCGGTGGTAGGCCCGGTGAATCTTTGGCTGCAATCCTTGTTCCAACAGGTGGATATCAGTCCTTTTTTTTCTCATTGTTTTTTGTTATGACGTTGTTGTTCTGACGTTCATTGATGTTCAATAAAAAGATTCATGAAAAAACACAAGTGATGTGTTTGACTTTTTTTTTTATTCAGGTGAACAAGAATGTATAGAATATGTACAAAACAATACAGGTGGTGTGTAAAAACTGTGAGAGCGTGGGATTCGAACCCACCCCCTGCACTTAGGACTGGCGACCCTTCTACAGTACTAGTTTTAACTCATATCATGAAAAGTATATCAAATGTCATAGTTTCACAAGTCCAGGTAAGTGGTACTGATGCCATCGGGAAGGACTTTCCGCTTGGGGTAGAAGAAGGTGAAGGCGTCTCGTTGCTGGAACGTCCGCATCTGGTGGTATCCTCTGTTAGTCCCAATGGCTTTGCAGCACGTTCAGGTACAAGGCTTTGTCGATGGCCGGATCGCGCCGGTTCACCCCTTTGCAGCTAAACTTATTTTGGTCTCCACCGTAACAGTAATACGTCTTCGAGGAGAGAGCAATCATGGCATCGTCACTCCACTCCAACTTGAAGAGACCCGGCGTCCGCTTGTCGTACTGGTAATGGTCACATCGAGGTAGCCACTGGTCCCGTTCCGCCTCATACTGTGCACGTAACTCGGGTTTGACCAGGGACTCCCAATCCGCATTAGACACGGCCATGTAAGCAGAGTCTGTATCCATCTCCATGAGTTGCCAGTCTGATGGATTAAAATACACACCCATGAAATCATACAAAAACTGGAGCATCCTCAGCTTGGCCACCTGGTATACCATACATCCAATCTGGAGGGGCAGGTTGTAACGGATAGTCTTTTTGGCTAAAGTGATTTCATACGTGTCGTCATCGATGACCTCCACGGAGCGAAACAGGGGAGAATTGATCTTTTTGCGGGCTTGTTGGGTGGTACAGATATTCACGTTCACGTGCTTATCTTGGTTAGTGACCGTTTTGCCATAATAGCCATTGCCCGTCAATTTCCACGATTCACCGATGATGGCCTTACTCGGATCTTGATCGCCTTGACGACGGGCAGACGTCACGATGTCAGCATTCCCGCAAAACAGGCGTTGGGTACGTACTGTAAGACTTGGTACACGCGCGTGACTTCCAGACCGTGGCTGATGTACCACTGTAGTAGCGGAGTGCCCAGCAAGATTTTCTCTGCCCACATACTGCCAATCAACATCCGTCGAGGTCGAGGCAAACACTCGTGTTGCTCAGCATAGGCACCCATGGTGTCTCCAATGTCATCCCGACCCACCAGTGTGTTCTTGAAAATAGGTGGGCACTGGGCGAAGAGTGGCTTGAGAGTGTCGGGAACATGCAGATCACATTCGACAAAGCCGTAGAGGTCCCCGGAACGAATGGCGTCGAACATCTGTGGCAGACTCAGAAGTCGCCGACGACTGAGAGGGCACTCGCGCGCTTTAAGGAAACGGCGTAAATGTGGGAGGGCCTGGCACATGGTGTGAAATTCACACTCCCACATTTCGATGAGGTGGTATCCTCTCTCTTTGATGTAATCGCCGTTCTCCTGGACTTCTTCCCGTAATTCTTCCGCCGATTTCCCACGTCGTTGGTTGAAGCGTCCAGCGCTGAAATGACATTCGTGGCCGTGCCAATAGCATCCATAAAACTGGAATACGGTCGGTGTTCTACCCACAAGGGCAAACCCATCGACGGAGAGTCGACGATCTCCTATGCGCTTCTCTGTGGCGTTGGTCTGATGGCGTATGGAAATTCCCCGTCGATAGGCTTCCCAGTCCAACCACTGGTCGGCGAGATGTTTGTAGGGGGTGCGTTGCGGTGTGAAATGCTGACCTTCCGCCAACCAGCGCGTATAATGACCGCTGGGCATGGGCTGGGCGAGGGACCACAGGTACAGAGCATTGGCATCGAATCCGATGATCTTAGCACAGGGTTTCCCACCGGGGAGAGTGGTGACGTCCTTCTCGTGATAACGGTGGAAAATAAGGCTAGGTCCACCCACGATGTTCTATTTTAGACAATCATACATGTCCGCGTCTTTTTGCTGTATCAGCGAAAAGTATGTAGGACAATCTTGAAAGAGATGGCGAAGCGCCAGACCCGGTAAACTCAAGCACTCCTTGAATATGTCGACGTGCATCTCACGACGAAAGAGGTCAACCATTTTCTCGTCCGCTTCGAGGAAAGGAACCACATCTAAGTTATTATACCATATCAGGAAATCTCGCAAGGTCTGCATGTGTTGGTCGTTCCATACCTGCTGTAGTTCCCGGTACGTGTCTTGCGAACATTCCACTTGCTTCAAATCGTCAAAAAACGCGTCCCGGGGTGGCAACTGTGTTTCCTCCAACCGATCGAGCGTCGATATATACGTGTAAGGGAACCTCCCTTTGGTTTGTGCACAGTCATACGCCTTCACCCACTGATCATAGCTATAATTGGGAGCTAAGTAGTTCCGTACATCCAGGAAATGGAGTGACGTGGTAGTGAGGGCCATATGATTATTGATCTTCTTGATGACGGACTTGATGGTATTAGCCTGGGCCAAGTAAGGGTAGAGAAATTCCTTCACCATATTAAGATCGTATCGCCCCGAGTTGAAGCCGAGCACAGGTAACTGGCCTAGGTATTGTAGGAAGCGGGCTTTCAATTTCTCCGCATACGGTTTAGGTAAAGGTACATCCTGCGACTGAATGGATTCCGGCTCCTGGGTGTCCGACTCTGACTCGGACTCTTCATCGTCACTAAACGATACACCTGGTATAGGAATCCGGTCGTCCAGTTGGTCCAGTACGTCCTGGAACTTGGACACCAACAATTCCGTACTGGCCGCACTGACTTCCTCTAAATAACCCATCATACGGGTAATCAACTCATGGGAGTCCCCGGTGGACACGAAACAGACGGGCACAGAGTCATAGCCGGGTACGTTGGTGGAAATGCTCACACTGAGAGGAATATGGCGCTGCGTCCACTGCGTTTTCGCTGAGAACATGTCCATGGGCTCCAACAGGGCCTCGAAATCATAACACGCCCGGTAGGGAAAATAACGGTCCTCTTCCGGTATGACAATCCCTTCATCAGCCAGTTCCTCGAAAATGGTAGGCGTATTATGATACACACCACCAGGAAATTTTCGCTTCACACTGTTGTCACAAATCTTTTCGTGCTGATGTAGGTGCCCAGAGTGGTGAAACACCCGATGGCATTGGGCACAACTGTAAGACTGGGCGTACAGGCTCATATTGTAGATGAGGGAAAAATGACTCACCCCATTGTCGTCGAAGACATTGACTTTCATCGTAGAAGCATACCGTTCTGTTGAGCGATGAACCAATTCAGCCACAAATATGTCATCCTCGCATCGTAATCGGTATACAAAGATATTGATGCTGAACAGAGTTTCCACGACATCCAAATACTTAAAGGGGACTCCACGGAACTGCCGCTCATCCAAGTCTTGCTCCTGTAAATACTGTCTCCAATAGCCATTGGCCACTTTCTCACAACGCTGGGGATCACACTCGTCCACATGCACGGCCAAACACCGAAACAGACATTTCCGGTCTTTGTAGGGACCACCCCAACTTCCCGTTAACGCATACAGTCCTTTTCGATGAAGCAGCCAAGGTGGAAGAATGACAGGAGCGCCGATAGGATGATCTCTCATTTTGGTGACGAAAAATGTGACGTTGGTGACCATTTCCACAAGCCATTTGGTATTGGGGCGTTGCAACCGGGCCCATTCCAATGGGTCCAACGTAGTCAGTTGGTCGATGAGTGGCTCCAGAGAAATTGCATCCGTGACCGTGAAGGGTTGATCAAACACATAGGTATTATTGCTGGGATAAATATACCGCAACTGGTCCGTCTCTTTGTGCCGTAAGATGTAGCCGAATGTGATATTCAACTTGAACGCTGTCACCTGGTCTGTGAAAATGTTCTCGGCGTAAGTAGAAAGATACGTGAGGTCCTGCAGTCGAAAGTTATACAAGTCCAATAGACGACGGTGACGGTGAAAACAATAGCGTATGGTGGCCCAGTGACGTCGATAAATCTCACTCACACGCTCGTCTTGGGGCAAGACTTCAGCCGGAGGCGCTCCTGGATCCCCTGGAAAATCTTCTCCACGTCTCATGCTGCAGTGAGGCTCAGGCAAGTAGCTCCTGTCGTCAGAGAGGCTTCAGGCTGGTCAGGCAGGCTGGTCAGGTAGCTCCGTTCCTGGCCAAAAAGCGTCTCATGCTGCAGTGAAAATTTCCAGGCAAGTATCCTGTTTTTCGTCAGAGTGGTTCAGGCTGGTCAGGTAGGCTGGTCAGGCAGGCTGGTCAGGTAGCTCCGTTCGGCAGGCCAATGATTGCAGCAAAACCCTAAAAATTTCCACTTTTATACGTTTTTTCGTGACATTCGGGTGTTTTCGGTAACCTCCGTGTGTCTCCGGTCACCTCCGTGTCTTTTCGGTCACCTCCGTGACTCTTGGGTGATGACATTCGGGTCTTTTCGGTGACCGCCGTGTGTCTTCGGTGACCGTGTCTTTTCGGTCACCCCGTAACTCTTCGGTGATGACATTCGGGTCTTTTCGATGACCTCCGTGAGTCTCCGGTCACCGTGTCTTTTCGGTCACCTCCGTGACTCTTCGTTGACCTGTTCGGGCACCTTCGTGACATCTTTCGGTCACCTCCGTCACATCTTCACGGACCTCACCGAAAAGACACGGAGGTGACCGAAGACACACGGAGGTGAACGACATTGTGGGAAAAACCCACAGACAAGTCAGTACATCTCCTATCATGTTCCCACGGACCTCACCGAAAAGACACGGACCTGACCGAAGAAACACGGAGGTGAACGACATTGTGGGAAAACCCCCAGTACATGTTCCTCTCACCGAAAAGACACGGAGATGAACGACATTGAGTCCCCACAGACAGGTCAGTACATATCCTATCATGTTCACAAGTCACGCCCCATTCACCCAGACCGGAAGTGACGTCATACGACAAGGTCACGCTCCATTCACCCAGACCGGAAGTGACGTCATACGGGACTGGTGGCACCCCCTGGCGGAAAAAGGGGACCAAGAGTTACCTCCCTGGAAAACTGCGCTCGTCCTGTCTTCTCCCTACTACTTACAGTGTAATCAATATTCCTGCTGGTCTTAAACCTTGGCCACTAGAAGCTTAATTAAGTTTTGTTTAGCTAAACTGGCTACTGGTCATTGTTATGGTTGGCCATCCCTGCCACAATTCGTCATTTACAGGATGCCTGTAAATAATATATACCATGGTATAAAATGCCAAGCCTGCCATAATTCGTATTTACAGGGTGCCTGTAAATGCCAAGCTTGTCATAATTCGTATTTACAGGATGCCTGTAATTATTTTGTACCATGGTATACATGAGCAGTGTGACTAACGTCACAGGACCTACGAAGTAAAGTAGGCATTAGGACTCGAACGCGAACTGAACTCTTGGAAATCCCCACCCCCAGTTGAAATCCTGCCTATATTAAGATGGGCACCGCCCAAGTCAGAATCGCCAGTGATTTTCATCAAAAATCACCAGAAATTTTCATCAAAAGTAGGTCAGCTCAGAACTTGTTGGTAAGTCTCCTAATGCGCCTTCATTCCAAAAATAAATAACGATCGCCGATTTAATTTTACAATTTTTTAACTAAAGGAAACAGATTGAATAATAAAAAGTTCAGTAGATTTCAAGCTTTACGTGTGAAAATACATTTACATCTCTTTAATGGTTTTCAGTGCCCTTGTCCAGGATCAAAACAACTTTTTGAATCGCATTATTTTCCCAACAATACAGCAATTTTTTATATATAGTACTATAGTAGAAAGGTGGCATTTATGTAGTTTACGGTAATTCAACTCCAGACCAACACCTTCTCTGCACAAGATAATAATGATTCTATGTCATTCTCCTGAGCATAACCGGTACAAAGACGAATAAATAGCGTCTCTACATCACGTTGTTATCTAGATATATGAGACAACACATTTTGGGTATCGGCAATCTGATGAATGTACTATTCCGGTTTTCTTGTTTCACATTATATTCTATGACGGTTGATCGGTGATTTTCTTCATTGATAAACATTAAACCACCTCAGCTTCGTTGTGTGAATCGGAATTGCATTGGTGTGACACACCAACACACTCCGTGGCAGTGATTCTGTATCCCCTAATCAAGGAATCAAAATGGATCAAGATTTGAAATGACAAGAAAAATTTAGACATGTTTTGTTTACACATGTAATTTTTTGTTTAAATTATATCCCAGTGTGATATAAGTGTGATATATAGTCAATATTCAAGAGGTACAAAAAATATTTTCACATCATGATCAAAGTTACTTTATCTAGTTAAATTCTACCCAAAGAAAATAAATTAAGACCCTTTAAACATGCCGTCATGGCTTTGTTTCATCCTCAGTAAACTCAGCACATCTGTACTTAAGGGAGTAGAGGACGTTCATTTCCCTGATGTTATGGGGCTACAACATGGTCATTTGTCAAATTTTTCAAAACAAGCTGAATTTCCTAACAAAAGTTCCCAGACATCTCAAGATGGAATAAAAATCAACAAAAGACACATTACAACCATTTATGCATTTTACCGGTGGTTCGATAGTGTGATGGGATGAACCAAAAAATTGGCATTTTAAATTCAACGCTTGGAGGGTACAAAGTGCTCCATAGGTTAAAGATTATTCCTCTGGAATACCCCCAAATTCACTCTTATTCACTTTCAACAAGAAGAAAACTTCTGAATGGCTAATAAATACAACTTCAATAATATTCTCCACACCCACCCTGATTCCCCACCCCCACCCCCTCCTGGAAATAGGACTGAAAAGGCTCTGTTTATCTGTTATACCTCTAATATTTTCTAAGAAAGTATGGTGTCCCCCTGTTTTTATTACACATTTAACAAGCACTATATGTGTTTAGTATTATATAGCAAAATGGGGGAAATTTGACCTTGGGAAGTTTGATTTATTGAGCATCAAAGTAGAAAAAATTCAAATTTCCCTATGTATTCAGTGTTATGTCTTTGGCTGCCAAATTTTTTTAACGAGTATGGTGACCCCCTATTTTTTTCCCATGGATCATCTTCTCCTAACCTGATGAAAAAATCCTGAAATTTAAAAAAACTTTCAACCTCTAGAAATGAACGTCCTCTACTCCGTTACCTCAATGGTCAAAATTTGGCCGCCGACAGTGATAAAACTAAGCCCCTTGATTATTTGATGACCGCTTAGCTTACCACATGGTGGGCTGACTGACCAGGCTTTCAGGGACTCTCGGTTAATTCCGCAATGTTCCGGGTGGTATGAGCATGTTTTAAGGAGTTAAATCCTGATAATGTAAATGTGTTAAAAGGTTTTCGCTCGTGTGAGCACCCAAATCGAATGTCGGAATGTGTAAAGCAGCCAGCCATCTCACCAATGTGTCCATTCATATTATCCGGAAGTCTCCGGAAAAGATTTTATTTTACGAGAACTATTCACTCAGCTTGAATATATATGTTCATTCGTCCATAAATCTGGATCTAGTGGACGGATTTCAATGTTTTTTCCACCAAAAGTCATCATTTTCCGAGCCTGATTTCCTGGCTACCATGATTTCCAATATACAGCCATTATTTACAGATTGGTCGGTTTATGGTTGGTTGTAGTTTATCTCCGCCCAGATTACTGTAACCAGTGCTCAAAGATGGACCACAGTTTTAAGACATTAAGTTCCTCGATTGCTGTCACTGGCAAGACCTGAACACATGCACAGGACAGACTGACAGCAATAAAACCAGCAGTGTCAACAGATTAAGACCTCATTATCTAGCCTGCTTGCTTTGATATTTCTTTGAACAGGGTTCTAAACGGATTAAACACAGACGGCGGTAGATGGGACTGATAAGATGTTATTCCTCCATCTACATTAAGCTCCATGATCAAGGCTAAGGGTTGTTTGTTTGAAAACAAATCAGCGATGCTTGCTTTGTCGGAATGAAATGGTCCCGCACATTCACATCTGCAAAATTATATATCCTCGTATTTAGTGTGCGGACTGTTTTTGGCTGGTAAAATTCAGGTTTTGTGAAATGATGTTTTGGTACATGGCTATATGTATTTTGACTAAGGGCAGGGTTGATCGACAGGCAGAAGGGAAGATGACCCTGTTTGGAGGTTGTGTAAAGCCCGGCATCAAATTTGTAAAAGCGTATATCATTGGCGGAAATAATAAGAGGGCGAAGATTTACGACTTACGGCTAAATGAATTACAGGCATCCTGTAAATAGGGACACCCTAGTTCAAGTTTCGAGTTTCCTAAGTTCCCTAGTTCCAAGTTCCCAAGTTCCAAGTTCCAGCTCCGTAGTTCCAAGCTCCAGTTCCCCCAAGCTCCCCTCCCGAAGTTTCAAGCTCCAGTTCCCCCAAAAGCTACAGTTCAAAAGCTCCCAGTCCCAACTACTCCCAGATAAAAAGGCTGGAGGGGTAATAAATGACAAGCTCCATGGTTTTAGAAAGATCGCTACCGGTACTGTTCAACTTCTTGTACTAAACCTCTCGTAATACAGGGCATTTCTCCTAATAATATTTCTGTACAATATTTGTTTCGGTAAATTTTTAGCATCGGTGGGTCTTTTTTTTTTTACCGGTCATTACCGTTCGGCGGTAAGTGTGCATAGAAATTGAGGTAAGCAGAACATTTTGATCTATCATATACAATTGGCAATATTTGATGCTGACAGTCCACAATGTAAACTCGAAGAAAAATAAGATGGATTAAAACAGTTATTAAACTTCACACACATTTCTTTGTAAACGTCGCATATCCTTTCTGTGTGTAGACCTCTGCTGGCCAATAATTGAAAGTTGACAGGATCATTTGCCCCTGAAAACTTAAAATGACTCGAATATAAATTTTTCAGCTCTCAATGCTGGTATACAGAAATGGTAATTAAATCATACAAACCTGGAGTTGGAATCCATCTCTTATGTTTCCTCTTGTTAGCCTTTGCTATACCCTTTATACATCTGCAACATCCCTTGTGTTCAGTTCCAGTGTAATTTCAGAAAATGAAGCGTTTTGATGATTCACGGATATCAAACTACTGCATCTTTCCCTGGATTCAGTCAGAAATCAGCCTTATCCTGTTTGTAAGCAATTTTATTACATCCATATCTCCAGTCCATTCTGATGAGTCAAATTCCATTATTTGATTTAGATAATTTCTGTCCAGAGTCTACCTCTCAGGGATTCCCCACCTGCACTGTCATGTATTCGTCACTATTACGCAACAAAAGTTATGTTGTGTCTATATTCTGGATTATCACTTTGTTTCATGTGCAGCGATTTAGATACATGGCAGTCTTTGACTTATCTTATGTACATTTTCTCACTAGGTCGCCCACAACGTGTGTAAACACGGTAATCTGCTCAAGGAATATAATCAGTTTATTGTCAATGTGTGTAATTCTAATAGTACAGGGGCTCCAATTGTGTGTGTGTTGGGAATGGGGGGGGGAGGGACATCAACTTCACGCTTGTCAGAACTACATGGCGTGTTTGCAATCATCACATCAGCCACAAACGGTAATTAACTATTATGTAATTTTATTGATGCAGTTCGGTTTCACAGAAAGCCATAATCAACAGTTGCGACCACCGATAGGTGGACGTCCATGGCTCTGTATAAAACAATTCAAATTTTCAAAAGTCGACAAATAGAAATACGAAGCTGCGCATCTGAAAACCCCTCGGCACTGAGCGCCACCCATTCATAATTTATTCAATTTGAACCAAGGTGTCAGGAGCACCAAGTTGTCAAGTGACAAATATACTGATTATCAAAAATGTTGCAATTAGAAATGGCCCCAAAGGTTTCCATCCAATCAGAGAAACCAGTATTCATTACATAAGTCTCTTGATGTATCGATGATGTATACCAAGTTTTACTTCGAGCATTTGAACGGTATCAGAGATAAACAGCATTAATGATGTCGCATAAATTAAAGATGGCCGTCCATCCTTCTTGCCACTCAGAGGGCCTGATATGATTATTCATTCATGCAAGTCTCTTCATACATCGATGCTGTATACCAAGTTTCGTATAGAACACTTGAAATTAAATTGTATCAGAGATATACATCATTGAAGATTTTGCATAAATTAAAGATGGCCACCAAGATTTCCACGCAATCAGAGAAACCAGATCTGTCAGTCATCGCAAGTCTCTTGATGTATCGATAATGTATACCAAATTTTACATTGAGCAGTTGAACGGTATCAGAGATAGAGATCATTAATGCTTTCGCATAGATTAAAGATGACCGCCAAAGTTTCCAACCAATCGGGTCCAGATTCAATAGGGCTCTGGTTCACGAGCATATGGGTGTGCACTGCAAGTTTGGTGTGCCTAGGGTAAGCCGTTCTGAAGATATCTGGGTAACGAGAAAGGTGTGATGGACTGACGGACGGACGTATACATGTATGACGACAACGCAATTTGGCCGAGGGGTAAAAACTCGAAACAATGCTGACGATTTTATGAATTACATAACTGAGAAATCTTTGAAATGAAACTAATTGCCGTCTTTTCATACATACCTCTAATTTTGGCTGCTGATGTGCAAGTGAATCGCGGTAATTCGATATATATAGGGTACCTGTATCTAGTGATCAAGGGGGTCAATGCGACAGTCCGAATCATAAGGGGAACAAGACTGGTATATGATGAATACAAGAAATTTGATGACCGGTCGCATTTGTCATGTTTGAAAAAGAAAGTTTAGTCGCGTTATCATCGGCTTATTGCCGATGTGTTGACCGAATAGCCCCAGTCAAATCATACCACGATACTACATTTGTTAGTGCACACATAGCTCGAAAAGTTGTTTCAACAGAATATTTAGCAAATCATCCAATTATTTCTGCATAAAGGCATGGTAATGTACCCCCTCTACTCCTTACTTACTTTCCCTGATCCCACAGCTATCCTGACGCGTATTCACGGTCTTCCGACCTCCAAAAATCTGATAAGATGGGCATTTGAATTTGAGAGAGAAGGATGGTCACTTTCTGTGACCTCATAGCTATCCCAGCGAAGTTTCACAACAAAAGAAACAGATCGATTGTAAAATTATAAGACGGAAGTGTGTAATCTAAGTTCCTTTACAGAGGATGGACAGGACTTTCTTCCATTTAAAGTTATTTTCCATGGGCGATCTGTGCTATCCTGAAGGATGTTTTCACAAACTTCTAATCCCCCCAAAAATTGGTTCCAGTAGGTGTTAGATGCGGCTTATTTTAATCTGTAATCTATAATCAGTGAGCTCCACAACAATTCAAAACATGTGTTGAACAGGCTAGACAGTAACATTATAATAAGTAACATTATAAGATTGACAATGGCATATGTGTTATGCCTCTTAAACAACCATATGTGTATCATATCTGGGAGCTTTGGGTCTGGGAGCTTTTGAACTGTAGCTTTTGAACATTGGAGGTGGGGCTTGGAACTACCGAGCTGGAACTTGGAACTTGGGAACTTGGAACTAGGGAACTTGGGAAACTTGAAACTTGAATTAGGGTGTCCCCTGTAAATACGAATTGTGGCAGGCTTGGCGATTTTATACCATGGTACAAAATAATTACAGGCATCCTGTAAATACGAATTATGGCAGGCTTGGCATTTTATACCATGGTATATATTATTTACAGGTATCCTGTAAATACGAATTGTGGCAGGCTTGGCGATTTCATACCATGGTACAAAATAATTACAGGCACTCTGTAAATACGAATTATGGCAGGCTTGGCATTTTATACCATGGTATAAAATAATTACAGGCATCCTGTAAATACGAATTATGGCGGGCTTGGCATTTTATACCATGGTATATATTATTTACAGGCATCCTGTAAATGGCGAATTGTGGCAGGGATGGCCAACCATACATTGTGTTTATGTCAGTACTTAACTCAAGTGCCTCACCAGGAAACATCGTATATATTACTATTGTTATTCTGACTGCTCTCATGATGATCCTTGTACAGACTGGCACTACATGGTCAGCAAATGGAATAATGCAGCACTGAAGGTAACCTGATAAATTAGTGTCAATTGTACATGCATGATTTGATACTTGAACCATATTGTATAAAAGGGAACACACAAGTTGCATCTTTAGTCATAGTACCAACACTCCACTGTGTGTATCTATTTCACCATCAATACCGATGATATCACAGAAGTTTTGTCATCAGCTTGTTTGTTCCATTTTGACCAGCTTTGGAGAAGAATATATTCCACATCTTATTCTACAACTTCAAATCCTCTCGAAGTCCTGAAATCCTACAGCAACACTGGAATCGTCGGAGTTTTGTAGAGAACAACCCCTTGATTACACCCATCGCACAAGCCCTAACATCATCCGATATACCCCATATAGAGAATTAGATTCTGACCGTATTTTGACGATTTGAGGTCATGGTCACCTCATTTGAGAATTAAAGGTCAAAGATCAACAGTTGCTGCTAAAAACAATCGAAACAAGATTATTCAGGAACAAATGTTACTAAAATACTTCGGAGATGACAACTGCTGACAAAATGCTATAACTATGCCGCTACGTGCATTTAAATGTTCAAAATACAAAACAAAGACCGCTTAAGCAGCAGTATACCAATGATTACTTTTACTACCTATGCCTTCTGGCTTGCGCTCTATGATGCCAGCAATAAATAATACTTGTCATCATCGCCCTCGTTATTAACGCACCCGCCTTCGCATTTGCAGAGGGTCGTGTATCGGACATCGGCACAGTTGCATTTGCACCTTCCCGTGCATGCCTTGAGTCAGCCTCAGTGCATGAGAATGGCATAAGCCATAGAAGTGTCGCTGAGAGTGGTCCATAGCGGTTGCCATGTACTGGTGCAATCTTTGTGCCAGCTCCACTCACTGAAGTCAAGGATTCCCTGGTGGAGTGAAGCGACTCCAGTAGAAACTCGCTTGCAGCAGCGCTCGCTTCACATGCTGCAAAAGCGCGGCTTGGGAGGTGGGATGTTTTCCAGCGATCTGGTTGCAGTAGTGAAGAGGTGATGCTTGGTCTCATTGACACCGGCTGCACCACATCCCTTGCGTACATGAGTATGATGAAGCGTTCTATAAGCTCCATATGCACGGACTCGAGAGTGTCAGGATCATGCGTGAGAGCCACTAGTGTGTCGGTGGGGTCCGATATGCTTGTACAGGCTGCCCAGGCGGTCTTTTTGCTACATCCAAGAAACTGTGAAGTCGTCTTGCACCCCGTTAAGCTGTGAAAGAGCGGTAGTGCCACGGACTTTGACGGACCAAGATTGTAACAGATGGTTTGGACTGGAATGCCACAATACTTTTTCCTGAACCCCTAAAATCCCGAAGTATGAATGGATCAGCGGCTTCTTAAAAAATGTTAACAAAAAGGAGCCGTTCTCATACATCAGCACACAGATCTCCAAGACTGACATGAGCGGAAAGCTCCTTCTGTGCACCCGTTTTGAGTCCGTGTTCTTCAACAGGCGTTATGACCTCACAATACTTCAACCGTGCAACCATTCCGAGGCGGACACCAGGGTCCTCCTGCATCTAGCACATGCCACGGAGGAGGGTCATACAACAGCCTATGTTCGCACGATGGACAGCGATGTCCGGTCTTTGAAGACCCTCAGTCTATCGGAACTCTTGGTGGACTTCGGTACTGGAAAGAAATATTGTGACAATCAGTCCATACCGTTTGTTCCGATCTCGGTCCGTCAAATCCTTGGCACTACCCCTCTTCCACAGCCTTACTGGGTGCGACCCGACTTCACAGTTTCTTGATAGCGCAAGCCAGAAGGTATAGATACTAATAATCATTGGTATATTGTTGCTAAAGCGGTCTTTGTATTGTATTTCGAACATTTAAATACACATAGCGGCATAGTTATAGCATTTTGTCAGCAGATGTCATCTCCGGAGTATTTTAATATAATTTGTTCCTGAATAATCTTCGTTCGATCGTTTTTAGTGGTAACTGTTGATCTTTGACCTTTGACCCCAAAATGGGTTGACCTCAAATCTTCAAAATAAGATCAGAATCGGAGAATGCCACAAACCTCTATGGTATTATTTGTGGTTCAATTGGTGTTATACCTACAATTGACCTCTGGTTCGGATGACCTCTATTGCGACTCTCAAATGAAATATTGCCCCGAATCGCCAAAATAAGGCCAGATTCGGGTTACTCAACCCTGGAAACCAATAGAACGAGGCAGTTTATATATCTTGCCCCAAAAGCACTGATAATGGCGAATTTGTCCCCAAAATGCCCTTTAGGGTGACCTTAAAGGGTTACCTTGACCTCAAATCGTTCAAATAAGATCACAATCAGATTCTCCGACCCCAAAAACCACTAAAAAGTGCTATTATTCACATTTCTAGCCCTTTTAGTTATTTAACTATAACCCGGATGGCGACCATATTGAACTTCGCCGAATATGGCGGCCCTAGGGGGCGCTCGTCTTGGCGCCCGTCAAAAATCGAAATAGTATGGTATGGGCGACATATGGGCCAAATTTGGTGCTTTTGGAAGAATGTGGGCGACATATGGGCCAAATTTGGTGCTTTTGGAAGAATGTGAACCAAAAAATCCCTAACAGCCCTGACTAATAAAAGGTCTGCATGAGCTTGCCAGGATCCCAACATCCGGATATTCAGCTGTGAAGATGGCCGAGTATACCAATGGGACACACCACTTTGTTGAGATTCTGATCTTTCCATCTCGAGTACGGACAGTCTGTATGACGTGCGCAATGATGACCACGTTCATTTCAATGATGATTTCCTTCGGTCTTGGATCCCCAAGAGCAGTTATGTCAGGTCACGCAAGAATTGATGAATCTAGCGCGTTACTCTACGATGCACCTCCGTGTCTGGCAGTTGGATTACTGTTCAAAGCCTGTTGGTTTAATCGACCGAGACCTGCACCCGGCTCCCCCGAACGTTCAAACCTGGTCAGCGTAAAAAAAAATGCTGTCTGTCCACAGAGAACACAGGAGAAGACCACCTCTGTCCAATCAGTCTCCCTCGATTCCTCGCACTTCTCATGGTAGTCCTCATTCATCCAGGACCAGTGAGTGGTAGTCAGCCGACTACCCATCATGCTGACGTAAACACCGTCGACCGCGTGGCATGACCCAACGCCCACTGACAGCTCGATGTATTTTTTTCAGCCTGATGGTTCCAACTCCTCAGGTACCGGCCATGACTTCAATCGTAAATTTCGCAAGTTTGCTGTGGTGCATATGAATTGACCCACTGTGTGATTTTCGAGTTGGACCTGGTGAGCAACATCGGAGCTACAGGAATGTAACAGAACTATTTCGTCATTCTAGCGATATTGTTGCTCAGTGAGGATGACATCGAACATGGATTCGACTGGATGATTGGCATTTGATTTTATCGTGTAGTGGTCTTTTTGTTTCTCCCGTGTATTTATTTTTCGGACAATTCTTCACAATTTCGTCGACATCTCTACTACAAGAATGTCTGACAAGAACTTTGCCATGACGTGACTGTACACTACCACAACTGTGTTTATGAGGTATCACGATGTACTGTTGCTAAAGTATTGGAATTTATTTCCTAATGAAAAACATCCAAGCATCTCGGGTACTGATTAAATCCATGTAACTGGGTAGGCATACACACAGGTGTTATTATTTATATGGAAATCCAGAACTCGATTTTCTTAAGATATTGTTGTATACCGGTACACAATGTTTGAGGATATTTGGTTGCACCTTTCAGAGGTTTGTTTTACAGTTCTGATAAACGCGATTTGTGTGGAAGTTTGGTAACTATATGCCTTGAATTGTTGACATATATTGGAATATTTTGAAATTTGGCTAGCTGAGGTAAAATCTGTTAAATGATTTCGCAACATATTCAAAATTTAACATTGAACATTAGTGGGTGAATCGAATACTCATTGGACTTACAAGTTACAGTAACAATGTTTCTTTGACTGCACAATGATATGGTGGAAGGTGAAGGGGTTTTTTTCTCGGTTTTTTCTAGGTTTTACTGTAATGACTTTTCCTCATAACATTGGTAGAAATATGTTGTCACTCATGAATAATGTAGGTGTGCTATTATTTAGTTTTGGGGATTTTTTTTTTTTTTTTTTGCAATTCACCTTGTAAACCACCATCGACATCACTTAAACTTTAACACACCGCCTCATTCCCACTGCAAGTGAACTTCTTTCAGATAGTGGAAATGATTTTCAGTCAACAAATTTGGTAAATTCCTGCCCAAGCTCCGGTAATTGAAGGTTTGTGCAGAATTTTATAAAATTGATTTATTGAGCGTTGTCTCTCCCGATATTGATTATTTTATGGTTCCCCGATCAACATGATCAAGTGAACACCAGAGATACGGCATTGTCATAATGACCAGCAACATTGCATCAGACATCTCAACATAAAATGTGGTTGCCCCCTAAGTGCTCATTGTCATGGTATCCAATTGTATAGCTCTTGTATACATGGTTGGTTGGTTGTTTGGAGTTTAACGTCGCACCTAACCGTATCGGTCACACGGCGACGATGACAAAAAAACCCACACCCAAGCAAAACCTTAACCCTAACAAAAGTCTAACCAAAACTACAAAAAATTTAGAATTTTGAAAATTTGGCTCTACAGACACTGGTGATCACAATGGATCGTCAGAGAGCCTAATTTATTTGGCACTTTAATTTACCTTCTGTGCCAGACAAACATGGTATGGTACAAACCATGCTGCCCTATGCTGGAGGGCTTGTATACATGTAAAGTTTAAACTCTAACAATGTGAAAATGCAAAAATATTGAATACAGAATGCAATATAAAGTATGGTAAATGGCTATAATTCATCAGGGTTCCATTTATACATAACAATCGATAATAATAACATTTCACTATTGACAATAATCACATTCTGAACTGGTTCATTCATGTACACCCTTATCTAGTATAATAAGACAAACAGTAACCAAAACAAATTGTTATAGATAACTTCTTTGTTCACTAGCTGATGGTGTTCTGCTATAGTTTCTAACAGCGTTTTCAAACGTTTAAAAAGGCTGTCCGTAACTACAGCAACATGTCGCCAGGTAGGTAAACAAAGAAGTTATTATCCATAATAATTTGTTTGTCTTTCAAAGAACTTAGACAATGGTAGTTAGGATTTCTCTAAGTTCCAGTGGTTTCCTGGAATCCATTTCCATGTAAAATGTGTACACATTTGTCAAAGCTGGCAACATTCTTCTTACTTTTGTGGAAAAATGCACATTTGAAACAATAAAATACTTCATACAACAGCTGAACATAATGCTTTTCAGTATTTCAATGCCACACTATGTAAATCTGAATGAACACATTTCCGACAACGTAGCATTTTGAAAGTTCAACATTTTAATTGTCACTAATATTTTTAATATTAAATATCCAGCATAACTGGTAACCTAAGATGATTCATTTAGACTTCATTGCAATACAAATGCATTTCTAAACTCTGTAACTAATACGAGACATTGCAATATGAGGGGGCATTCCAGTACTATATACACAAAGAAAGAGGGAGTCAAACAAATTTTTTTCCTATGTACTCAAATTTTTCAACATGGGGAATACAAATCACAAATTTCCATGCATGTGATACTTGAAAGCTTCTATCACCTAATAATTTACATTTTATATATATACAGCAGAGTCGCAAAGGCATCGCTAGGGAAGGTGGTTATATCATTTTCACAAGGCTGAACAGCACACCACCAGTAAGCCTAGGAAATCTCCTCCTCTGAAGAAAGCCTTGTAACAACTGGGAAGTGACTCACCAATCAATAGCTAAGAAAGATATCAAGTATGGGCATTTTATAACATGTACAGTCTCAGTGAAATTGGTCTATACAACACCTCCATAAACCAACCAACCTGAAAATATTTCATACCGACATCTGTCATGGTTCCAATGTTAGGACTGTAGTGCCCATTGTTTAGCATATAGATGAAAGTGACGTTAAATCATATTCACTCACTCACCCTTGTTTTGCATATCCACCGACCAAACCCTGCTATTCTAGTTGCAAGCATTGTCAGTTTAAACAGATCCCACTGTAGCCACCAGAATATAGAATGTCCAGGTCAAGGCTTCAAAATACACTTCATTATTCACATAGTTACATGTAATTGGGAGAGTACAGAATCGGTTTAAATTCTGGTCAGATCTCTCTCTCTCTATCTCTCTAACCTTAAAGTCTTTGTATCTCTGAATCCCATAGTAGAACAGGAAATGCAGTATTACCAGAACATTCAATTCCTATCAAACCCCCCACCTCCCCCCCCCCCTTTGGTCAGCATTCATTGAATCAGGGTCGTTCATTTTCGAGGTCTGTGGCTGTTTATTCGAACCCAATAATTTTCGTACTGCAGAGAATTATGAATCTTGATCCAGATAGAATTTTGAACCAAAGATGCCAGGCGAAAACTGGTCTACTGTGTGGATATAAAGAGGAGGCAACCAGTCTGTGTAGCAGTACGCATAACTTTTCTGGTAAATACATAAGGAAAAAAATCGTTTTTCTCCCTCTCTCATCTTCCCCTTGTTGTGTACATGTAATACATACATGCCCCGAACATGACTCATAATACCAGGGGCCTATGGTGCTTTATGTGTGTAATGATTTTCTCAGTACACAGTTGAAACTGTTTCCTTCAAATGGTCATGTCATGGAACCGAACAACATGTCATGGACATAGAGGATTATGTAATGTGTAGAAGAGATACTCGCATGCAACCTTCAATCAGACCTCTCTGATACATGCCCAATTGACCACTTTCAAAACCCTCACTACAAGAGCACTCAGCATGGGCGTCGCCAGGATTTCTTCAAGGTGGGTTGTTTCCTATGCTTGCTTATTAGAGAGCCCATTACTGTGATGTCTAACATTGAAAAATAACATATGGTTAGGTGCTGAAGGGGATATCATTCAAACCCGACGACCCCCCGCCCTTGCTCAGTATGTGCCACTACAGAGATTGCACAATACTGTGTAGCCCTGATTTTCACTTCTGTTTTACCTATTTACCGCCCCGATCCAAAAAGCTGATCGATATCTAGAATTTTTACTTCTGGTTGATCCTGTGCCTGCATTGGACAGACATTCTCCAAAGATATGAAAACTTCTTTGATGCTGAACTCTTCTGCTCTTTATGTTGAAGAGAAAGGAACACTGCATATTTCAATATTAGCAATACATTAAACTGCAAATGCATATTGTACATATATACTCTTCTCTGAATCCTCCCCCCCCCCCCTTTTCTTCCTCAGATGATCGGTGGACCATATTTCAAGAACAGCATATTAAGAGTAGTGCAATTTGAATACCATCGAAGGGACAGCTGTTGCAGTCATATTAGGGAGGTATGAAGGTTGGTTATTTCACCAGAGGTCTAGTTTGATCCTCATCTACACACATCTGACTCTTGTACTTTTTCACCTCATCAAGATACTGTGACCAAGCATCCTTATTCCCTGACGAGCCATCCTGAAAAGGTATCAATACAACAAATACAAGAGACTTTACCACATTTAAATAGATATCGTCTTATCAGAGGCAAGACACTGGTGCTGATACATAAATATAATTTCACACTTCCAGTAACTCTCGGGTATTTGACCTTCACAATGTTTTACTACATTTTGATATTTTAATCTTGTAACCCACTCCCCAACCCCCCACTGAATAAAAATGTCAAATTTATGAGCTATGACCACATGACATGAATAATACACATACCTCGTCCTCCTTTTTTACCTTCTTCACAGCTCCGGTTTTCAGAACCTTACCTCCTCGCCTTTTCCCTACCTGAGGAAACAGAAGGACTTAACAAATTGAGATTTTTATCGCCATCTTTCTGACCACTCTAGATCAATTTTACCGGTCAAACATCCTCATAAATTTAACACTGTCAATACAAATGTACAAACTGAGTTGAGTGAAAAAATCACAAAAGTTGACAACTGTCGTACATCAGCTGAACAGCCAGATTTAAAATAAAACAAAATGGAAAAATGGAATAAAAATGAACACTATCAGTTCACAGTGGTACCCATGGAAGACTGCCTATGTTGGCACTGTAACAATGTAACACTATAATTATGCTGACTTCAATGGCATTATACAGTGTTTTACATAACCAAGATAACCATAAACTTCAAATTGAGATTCTCAACCACAAATGGGCCATTTGCGTCGCTATATGTTATTGCTGTGTATGCGCAATGACATAATGTACAGCCTGCATGGCAAGAGGTACTGATCACACTTCATAATCACATAAATTTGCCAGTTTTGCAGATCTGTGAACTCATGGTAACAGTTATGTTGCTGGGTGTAATTCTCAGAGAAGGAAAGATAGAGCTCTGTTTATCAAATCTAATAAAACAATATGGCACCAAATTATTTGTGGATTTGAAGAATTAACAGGCCAGACTACGGCACAAGCATGTTGTAACATTCAGGACATGACATCATGGCACCTCCAATATAACCTGGGAGGCTATGACAATTTTCCCTAGTTCACAAGAGATTTTCCAAAAAATTGGAAAAACGATGCACAGGATCTTTCTGGATGTTGTATCAAATTTCAGTGTTGGGAGAATTTTGTTTAACAGTTTGTTGTGTTTACCCTTCAGCCTTCTCCACATATCAATCAACATGTGTTTAAACCTTCCTAGATGGAGTCATTGACGGCAAGTTACATCCCCAACATGAACCTTTCTATTTTTCACAGGAGAGAGAAATTAGATTTAATGTTGCATTCAGCAATATTTCAGCTATATAGCAATCTATTATTCACAGCATCTCTCCAATATTGATACGGTACACAACTTGTTTCAATTTCATTTTAGCACATTTTGTATGATTGACTAACGCAAAAATAAGGCATTTAAAGGCAAATTTGTTTTCAGGTTACAGCAAGCCGTTGAAGCATGCACTACATAAAAACTTGTAGTAGTTCAGCCATAATTTTTAAAGCTCAGCTTGTGTGAAGTTTGGTTTCCTATCCCCGCCTGCTTACAAATGACAGGAAGCCTGGTTTAGTTGTATTTGTAGATTGAGCTTTTGGTTCACTGGTTGACACTACTGGAGACGAAGTTCTAGCATTCACGGCTTCACCGGATGACGACTGACACGCGCCATCATTGCTTGACGTTGTTGCTGTTGTTGTTGTTCGACTATCCGTATTGTTAGTTTCTTTCTTCTCATTCTGTTCATCCATCCTTCTCTTGAACATTTCCATGAAGCTACCATCATTAGCGAATTTGTTATAACTCTCCGAATGTCCCGGGGGTGTACGGGTGTGCCTTTGAGGAAGATATTTGTGTTTTCTGGACGCGAAATTGCCTTTGTGTTGGTACCTGTCGTCCATTTTTAACGCATTATGAAACAAGTTCATCGATTGGTTGGTTTACGTGTTCTGATAAAACCAACCAATGAAACTAAGCATATCAAACTACTTTTGATTCGACTTCCTCAGCATGTGAAAATGTTGATGTTGGCTGTCAGTGGAAATACAACGATACAACTACGTAATGTCAAATAGAATAAGAATATTTCATAGGATTTGGCAAAACTTGAAAAATTCTCTTGCTGCCCCGAGGCAAAGAGTAACGTTTGTGGGTGTCGATCATCTTGGGAACCGATACTTCGAGAAAGAACCAGGTACTGTACCGTATATGCAGACCTATCAGTATAAACCCTCACGCATTCGGCGTGAGGCTCACGCATTTGGCATCTGTCTCACGCTCTCACGCAGCTGTATCAAAATCTCATGCATCTTGGCATTTTCATGACATTATTTCTAAAATAACCAATAATCCTTCAAAATTGCTTTGCAGAAAAAGGAGTCAGTAATTTCAAAATTTTCTTAGACTTGCTTGTGAAGTATAGCCTTCATGAAGGGTGAAATGTATAATGGTAGGCTGTTATATGAAACAAAAATGCTAAAAATTGTATGAAATTACGCCTAGAAATTCTCATTTTTGGGCGGCTCGTATCCCCAGGGCGGATATACTCAAATCTCACGCCTTGACAAAAGTATAACTTGAGATGTCTGTATATGTGAAGGGCCTAGGGCCCTTAGGCTTAGCCTTATAAGACGCCAAAGCATTCGCTTGGCGTTTTATAAGGCTAAGGGGGCCTATGCTTTAAGCCTTATATGTTAGGCCGGGCCTAAGCCACAACCTGAGAACTCTTCCCATCAATAATGTCTGCGGTTGATATCGACAATAACAACAATATCGGTTCAACATACTTCCCATCAGTAATTTTTTCCACCCCACCCTCAATCTATATACACCTATCACAGTTTTTCAGTGTTTCAGAACAGCCGAATTCTTTTTTATTTTATTTTACAGGGACAAGGTACCATACTTATTGTAATATTTTGTTGATACATGTACGTCATTGTAGTACATGCTCTATGCATTCTCATCACAGATCCAGCCAGGAATCTTAGAAGAGCAAGGTGGACAGAAGCTCGAGATCGTGATCAATTTAGAGTTCCAGAAGTTCCTGTTGAATGGGAGGGTAGGTTTCAGTTGATTAAAACCAGACCTAAAATGACTGCTCCCAATCTGACATGTCACTGATTCTAGATCTGAGAGCAACTCTGGGGTTTCTGTGTTCGCAGATCTAGCTATCGAAAGATCAAGCTCGTGCATACTATATGCCTTGTGTTATGGCGAGGGATAAAATTCATCTTCTCATATATTTCAGCTCGTTACATCAGATGAATGTGTTATTCTCAATGAATCATGTTGATGTTCGATTAACATAAATAAAATTCAGAAATATCGATCAATTGCAAGAGACATTCCTCTGTGCATAAAATCACGAGGTCAACCTATCTCCCCAGATCTATATAGAAAAAAAATTATATAAAATTAATAGATTTATATATCAGATAAACACCAAAACGACTTGCCAAACATTTATCAATATTAAATAATATACCTTCAATTCTCTTGGCGTTAAATTTGTTGGTCAATTAAGCCACAATGTATCACATTATTATTTTTCTTCTTTCAGCATGGCTAAGATCTAAAAGAGATGACCCACCAACCCAAGAGGTGAGGACAACAAACATTCCCACATACATTTATGAATTCCCCTTTTGTAGGGTCTCTGCTGGTGTGCATGTTTATGGTTGGCCATCCCTGCCATAATTCATCATTTTATCATACAAAGGTATAAAATAATATATACCATCGTACAAAATAATTATAGGATGCCTGTAAATATTGTGTACGTACCATGGTATAAAATCGCCAAGCCTGCCATAATTCTTATTTATAGGATGCCTACTTTGTACCATGGTCTAGAAATAGGACAAGTTTGGGAAATGCAAACACTCAGTAGGCCTATAAGGTGCTGAAAATCTATAACCGGGTCATCAGTACTGGTAGATATGAAAAGATGTGGAAAATTCCACCATCTACAAATGTAGAGATGTGGAAATTCCACCATCTACAAATGAGAGATGTCGAAAATTCCACCATCTACAAATGTAGAGATGGTCAATTCCACGTCACTCGCGTTACATTTTTGCACCATTTTGGTTATATTATACCCCACCTGCCTCCAACAGAGAAAGTATACATGCCCACATAATGCATAAAGACAACTCAGGCCCCAAAGTAATCATACAAATTTGAAGTGCTGTAATTGCATTTAAAACTTTTATTTAATTCCAATTTGCGTACTCGTCACTCGCGTTACAGCAAAAAGGACATGGAAATTTTATCCATAACTTCATTCTTGAATTAAGCTCAAGCCTTTACACACAGATGACAAATTAGTGGATCTGTTAGTACCCTGTAGACCTCTTGAAATAACAATGCAATTAAGAATCCACTAAGTTGTTCTAATGTGTAACAGCTCGCTCGAATAACTTCAATGTCTCGTCACTCGCGTTACGTCACTCGCGTTACCTCTCAGTTCAGGATATCAAGTTTGAATGTTAGTGAACATTAAACACCACAAAACCATAAAATTATGTTGTTCTCAGATACAATATAACTGAACAGAACTTTGTACACTTTATGTTCATCTCAGAAAAGGACATGCATTTAACATGCTTAAGGAAGTTCTGGAAATGTGAAAGACGAGCAACTGTTTGAAATAACTGGGCCATTTAACTTTCTAACAATTTGTTCCCCCTGTATGGATCATCATGGATATGAAATACTCGTTCTCGACGATACTGAAGCCTGGCGCACACGAGAGATATCAGCTGAGCTAACGGCCTCAATTGCCGGTCAGCTCAGGGGCTAGCTCTGGTGTGGTTTCAGCGCACACGGTGAACAAAAGTTTCACGAAATTGATTTCAGTTCCAGAATAACGTCTTCCTCAAACCATTTTGAAGAGTCGTGCGTATGAATCGCGTGAAAATAACATGCGATTCATTGGCCGGTCCAATAAAACTGCTGAGCTGTTGGCTTGCGTTCGCCGCACACGCTGAGGATTTGGCCTCGAGAGGCGAAATTATCAAACAAGTTTGATATTTTTTTCCCGGCCTCGCGAGGCCAAAAACTCACCAAAAACTGCCCGCACACGAGAGCTACCCCCTGAGCTGACAGGCAATTGAGGCCGTCAGCTCAGCTGATAGCTCTCGTGTGCGCCGGGCTTTAGTATTTCACGAGGGTACACATCTTGGTCATACTTCACCAGACACCAATTCTTCACATGGAGAGTACCAATATCCTAGTCATTAAATGACACCTGTGACATCATAGTATTTACCCAACTGCAGATTATTTTTCAAGAATCGTCTCCCAGCCACTATATTATTTTCACACATGCATATAGTCCCTTTAGTCAATCAGTGCAGTGAAGAGACTCACTTGATGTTGCTTCCAGTGAGCACTTTGAATTTTTAATAGTGAGGGTGTAAAACAAATTGTTTTACGGGAGACATTGTAGATCACAACACTGCTAACATTTGAACATGAGATGCCACATTCCAATACCTAAATGACCGGTCGGAGCATCAAACTCGAATTTCAGATGAGTCTGGACTGAAAAAGACCTCTCATGATGAATATCGTTTGATAAATAATTAAAAGTAACTCCAAAAGGTATTTTTGAAATCGAAAATACAAACCAGAGAATTATGTCAAATAAATAAAACATTTTTTTTTTTTCAAAAATAAATTAAGGTACAGAAAATTTAAACTATGAGAATAGAGTACTATTAGAATTTAAAAAATGCAAAACTGGAGAAAAGAAAACATAAAATGTTGTATTTATATTGAGAAAGCATATGCTTGGAAAACTTTCAATAAAGTATAAAAGAGGAATGCAGTTGTAATATCACCCAGCTAGTAATACAGATATTATAAATTGGTATAACTCTTAGTTAATTCAATTTCAATGCAACTGCATATAAACTCACTAATATCGGTTGGTCAACCATGAAATCTAAAATAACGAACAGGTGAAGGAATTGACAAAATTCCGAAATATGTCCCTTGGTCGAAATGAACTCTGCTAAAATGCTAGTGAATTTTCAGCTATGATGGCAAATATGCCTGAATAATTCCATGGAATTTTAGTTGAGTGAATCATCAGGACTCCAACACTCAAGTTCCAAATGCTATTTCAACTAAGAAATGGTGGACCACACAATTCAAAGTTGGATGCAATTTGAGATGTATGGATAAACAAATAGCAGACGACAGGAAGCTAAGCACAAGACATGCAGTGTGAGCAGGATCACAAGAATTCTGGGTATTTTTCTTTGGCATTTATATACTCACATGTTTAAAGTATTTACATTTCTGTCACACCCTATCCAGCATGTCATGACTTAATAAAAATTGGAATTTGAAAATAGTAACTTCCACCACATAGCGTCACTCGCGTTACACTGCGTCACTCGCGTTACATTGTCACTCGCGTTACTAGATTTGGCGCTACCACTGGAAGAAGTCACATGGTGTAGGAACTCAAAACTATGGTCATATGTTCATGACAACTGACAGAAGCAGTGATAGAAGTACCTCAATTAAACTTGAAGTTTTTTGTCTAATAAAAGAAAAAGTAGCATTTATCGTCACTCGCGTTACATAACTGTGACTCCATGCAAAATTTACATCGTGTGACAATATTTACAAATACCTGCTGAATTTTTTTATGAGTTTTCAAGACACCAATAACCATTAATGTAAATAAAAAAAGAAATCCTCCATTCTGCAACTAAACAATGGTAATAAAATCTAACCAATTTTGTGAGATAATTGAAAGCAAAAATAAGAAAATCGGATCCTGCAACTTCAAAACACCCCAGTTTGGAAAATTCTGCGGCAATCTTACTGAATTTTTAAATTTAACCTCTATACTGTATCACCATTATAAAACAATCTCATTGAGGCACATTCTCAAGATTTTATTTTTTGGCTTCATGTCCCAAGTAGCATGGAATTGACCAGATGAGGAAAATTCCACCATCTACATTATGTACAAGATGTATGTAGGGTAGTTTTTGTGTAATGAGCATGATGAGGGTTTGATAAAAGTTTGAAATCACAGCCCTTAAAACCCCTTGACCGTAGTTGTATTTGAATATTGTCTTCGTTAATGAATAAGCATTTGGTGACAAAAAGCAACTGGTCATCCAGATTTTCAGTAGATTTCTGTTCCACAAAAAACTGCATGTGATTGAAGTGGCGGCACCTGATAAGTCATTCTTGAGATATTCTGCTTTATGAGAAAACAGACAGACATATGTACATGATAACAATACCCCAAAGCCTATTATCGCAGTAGCCCATGACCAGATGTCTTTGTGGTAAAAAGTCCAGTGAGCCTATGCCGTTAAGACTCGAGAGATATGTGATAGCATTTGATGGTGACAAGCTGACATAATTTGACCTCAATGTGGGGACAGACGTACATGATGCTGACAATACCCAAGGTCAGTTTTAGCCAAGAGGTAAAAACTCAATACAACAGCCTGAAAATCAAATCGAGTCATTCACAGGTCGATATGGAGATCTGTTCCCTTTCATTGTCGTAGGCTGTTGGATAGTTTTTGCATAATCCTGCTAACAATCAAAGTTGAGACAGACAGACAGACACTCATGGATGTAACAGGTGTAAACTATGGAGTATGTTGCATTCACACATATTACATCTGACGGCATTGGGCCTAAAATCATGGTGCGGATGCACATTTAGGTTTTATCGATTTTCAACGACACGATGGTACGGGTTAATCTGCATGCCAGACAGATGGAAAATACATGCAGTAGAAGAATGAACAAGTTAGATGCTCAACTTTTTGACAAAGGCACACAATACAACATCTTGTTTAGCTGCGACATTCTGAGATCACTTCGCTCCATTAATAACATACAATAATGATTGACTGAGAGCCATGCACATGAAAGCTTCTCTCCACATTTTCAACCCCAAAGCAATTCAGACTAATAAGAGTATATTTGACACTAGGAGATGTAGAATTTGATGTAATGAGAATGCTTTCCCATGGAGCATGAACAAAATTAAAGCCCGATGAACAGTTTAGAATTATCAATATGACATTATCTATTGATGTTTGTACAACAAAAAGATTTCCATTTGTTATTTCAGGAGATTGATATGAACTATGCAATCCTGATGAGACCAAAGCAAAGAGCCAAAGAACTGGAAAAGAAAGAACTACTGGTAATATTATTATAAATATGTACGATAGAAGGGAATATTAACAAAGTCTACCAACTTGTAACCTGGAATTTATATGTTTTAGTAAGATAAAAATAAAGAGATAGAATATAATTTGATGCTTATCCATATTAGCTTATAACCTGATAAACAGCTGATGAAAGGATATCAGAACCTGTACTGCACCCTTTTGTCAAAAACACAAGAAGAATTTATGATGGAGTACAAGGAAATACATGACCTGTTTCATTGGTCCAAAAATACTTTATATCGCCAGTACTCTTTATCCTCCTTTGTGTCACATTCATTGCTACCCTGTGAAAGGTGAGAACTGTGATATTGAGGATTTGTTCTTACTTTGTTCTATCATCAAATGTGTGATGATAATAATATGATAGCAAATCTGCATTCATGTTACACCATGGTACATCATGATATATTGTGGTCCATCATGTTATGCCATGGTACATGTACATCATGATACACCATTGTATATGATGGTCCATCATTGTCCACCATGGTACATCATAGTCTACCAGTGTACACCATGGCACATCATGTTACACCATGGTACATCATGTTACACCATGGTACACCATTGTATATCATGGTCCATCATAGTACATCATGGTATATCATGGTACATCATGGTCCACCATGGTACATCATGTTACACCATGGTACAGCATGTTACACCATGGTACACCATTGTATATCATGGTCCATCATAGTACATCATGGTATATCATGGCACATCATGGTACATCATGTTACACCCTGGTACACCATTGTATATCATAGTACATCATGGTACACCATGATATATCTTGGTCCATCATGACACATCATGGTACACCCTGGTCCATCATGGTACATCATAATACACCATGGTCCATCATGGCACATCATGTTACACCATGGTACATCATGTTACACCATGGTACACCATTGTATATCATGGTCCATCATAGTACATCATGGTATATCATGGTACATCATGACACATCATGGTACACCCTGGTCCATCATGACACATCATAATACACCATGGTCCATCATGGCACATCATGTTACACCATGGTACATCAGGTTACACCATGGTACACGATTGTATATCATGGTCCATCATAGTACATCATGATACACCATGGTCCATCATGGCACATCATGTTACACCATGGTATACCATGGTCCATCATGGTACATCATGGTACACCATTGTATATCATGGTCCATCATAGTACACCATGGTATACCATGGTCCATCATGGCACATCATGGTACACCATTGTATATCATGGTCCATCATAGTACACCATGTTATATCATGGTACACCATGGTCCATCATGGCACACCATTGTATATCATGGTCCATCATAGTACACCATGGTATATCATGGTACATCATGGCACATCCTGGTACACCATGGTACATCATGTTAAACCTTGGTACACCATTGTATATCAAGGCCCATCATGGTACACCATGGTACATCATGGTCCACCATCATGGCACATCATTTTTTTATATTTTTTTTTTATATAATTGATATTTTATTTGGCTTTTCACATAATGGACAAGACATATACAGCATGTATACAGATATTGGTTGTTAAAATTCTATTCAGTATTCTATATTGAAACCATTTGAGCTTTACGTCTCGGTACTTGGATACATGGATATTAAAAGTTCACCATTCCCTTTCAGTAAAAGATTCTCCAAGAATTTTTTCCCATTTTAAATGAGCAGTCGATTTAGTAAACTTTGTGTCTAGTAAGGTTCTATAGTAAGTTTTACAACCTTTTCGGACGCTCAATAAAGACGAAACATGGGGTGGAATCAGCAGAGTTATTGTTTGTTTCTGTAAAGATAAAATTCCTTTCTTATTTGCCGCCTTTTTTATTGCCGGGCATACAGATATATACTCCAAAAAGTTTGATCTGCATAGAAAGGTTTTCCTGAATGTATCAAATTTTAGGAATGTTCCGTCGGCTTCCAAAAGATCATTAACGAAACGGACACCTTTTCTATCCCAATCGGATAAATAAAACGATTTGTTATCTATGGTAACATTCTCATTATACCATATTATCTCATCGGAAAATATATGGCTCGCTTTGTAATCTAGTTTTGCTTGAAAATCGGCCCATGCTACAAGAACGTCCTTCCAGAAAAGATTGTCAATATATGGGATGACGGTTTTTCTTAAGAAAGCAGAACCGACTGCCACCATGCTTTGGTTTTGTGGCATATACAGTAGGACTAGTTTTCCCCATTTAGGATTATTCAGATATAGTCTTCTAATCCACGATATTTTTTGTGCCTGAATGACGAATTTTATTACCGGAATATCCAAGCCTCAATCTTCTACAGTTTTGGTTGCCATTTTCCTGGAAATTTTGTCTGGTTTTGAGTTCCATACAAACGTGAAACAGCTTTTTTGAAATTCTTCTATCATTAGTTCAGATAGATCTGGGAGAGCTGCAAAAATGTGATTTACTTTTGACAGAAGTAAGCTTTTCAGAATAACAACTCTACCTATTGGAGTCAGTCCACGTCTTGACCATATTCTCATGGCAGAAGAAATATCCTTTAGTTTGTCTATATAGTTTCTCTCCACCATTTCAGCTAGGTTGTGGGTGAAAACCAGTCCTAATTATTTAAAATCGCCTTGTGACCAATCCAAATGCCATTTTGTTTTCAACATTATGTTGGATGTTTTAAGTGAACCTATTCGAACAATTTTTGTTTTGTCTACATTCATTTTTAAACCTGAAAAATTAGCAAAATGTTCCAATGTTTCCAGACATGAATTTAAACTCTTGAGGGATCCGTCTAGAAAAATTGTAGTATCGTCAGCATATTGGGACAGAAGGAATTCCTCATCTCCAATCTTGATACCCTTAATATTTGCATTGCCTCTAAGCATTGCTGCTAATATTTCGGCACAAATGAGACAAATGTACGGTGATAATGGATCCCCTTGGCGACAGCCGCGTGATATGTCGAAGAACTGAGAAGCAAAGCCGTTAACTAACACACATGTCTGAGCGTTTTTGTAGAATATATTTATCCATTTTTGTATAGAAGGGCCAAACTTGAAATATTCCAATGCCTTTTGTATAAACGACCAATCTACAGAGTCAAACGCTTTCTCGAAGTCTATCAACATTAACAAACCTGTTATTTGGTGATCCTCTGAATATTGCATTATATCATATACCAGCCTTGTGTTTTCACCAATAAATCTCCCAGCCATAAATCCTTTTTGATCCTCGTGAATTATATGTGGCAAACTAGTTTTTATTCTTTGTGCAATAGCCGCAGATGCAATTTTGTAGGTAATATTTAATAATGATATAGGCCGCCAGTTTTTAAGCAGATGTTTTGCTTTACCCTCTTTAGGGAGACATGTTATAATTCCTCGTTGTTGGGTTACAGACAGAGCACCATTATCGTATGCAAAATTCAATGACTTAATTAAATAACTACCTAAATCAATCCAGAAATTTTTTAAAAACTCTGCCGTGTATCCATCTGGTCCAGGACTTTAATCGTTCTTCATATTTTTAAGAGCCGACAAAATTTCTTCCTTGCTTAGCTCTCCCTCCATAGATTCTGTCTAAATTTTACTAAGTTTCGGAACAGTGTCACCTAACAAACCGTCTATGTCTACCGAGCAAACGTCTTTCTTTGTATACAATTTCTTATAAAAAGTTTGTTTCTTCCAGTATTTGGTCTGTTTCTGTAATTATTTCATTTTTTGAGTTTTCTATCCTCGTTATTGCCTTATTTAGGTAATTTCGATGTTCTAAGTTTAGAAAATATTTTGATGGTTTTTTGCCTTTTTCTGACCATCTGGCTTTCGCCCTTATCATCATTCCCTCGACCCTACTTTTATAAATTGATTCTAATTTTTTATTGGTTTCCTCTATATCATGTATGACCCGGCGTTTCTCATCGTATTCTGTTAATTCATCTACTTTACTTTCCAATCTCACAAGATCCTCCTGCAACTTCAATTCTTCTTTCTTTTGTTCCCTTTTTTTATGCGAAGAGTATGATATAGACTTGCCTCGTATACCCAGTAGTATCATTTCAAATAGTAATTGATCATTGATTGTTAGCTCCGATGTTTCCACTGGGTTTGTATTATCAGTTCTAGTGTATTGTTCTACTGTGTCCATTATTGAACCTTTAACAAGCTCTACATAGTCTTTGTCTTTTAGAAGTGAGTTATTAAATTTCCAAAATCCTTTGTCTTTTTTAAAATCTGTAAAGGAGATTGATAAGCTGACAAGTGAATGATCTGATCTATAGCTGGGATGAATGTTGGAACATTTTACTCCGTGTAACAGGTTACGAGATGTCAAAAAAAAAAGTCGAGGCGCGATTGCTTAAGTGGAGTTGGCTGTCGCCAAGTATATCTTTTCACCTCCGGGTTAAACTCACGCCATGGATCTACTAAATCATAATATTCCTTTAACTCCAAGACCCTTCTCTAGCTTTTGGATGGTTTACATGGATATAATTAAAGGTATCAAGATCTGGGTTTTGCACTAAATTCCAATCGACACAAAGGATATAATGCTGACTATTCCATTCGTCTAATATTGTTTGGATATTGTCCAAAAAATCTGGGTCATCTTCATTTGGGGCGTAAATAGAAACTAAAGTGAATGTTAGTTCTGGCATTTTAATTTCCAATATTAAATAGTTACCTTTTTAGCTCATCTGGGCCGAAGGCCCGATGGGCTTATGTCATGGCCTGACTGTCCGTCGTCCGTCGTGCGTCGTCCGTCGTGCGTCGTGCGTCGTCCGTAAACATCTTCTTCTCTGAAACCGCTTGGCCGATTAAGCTGAAACTTGGCATGCATGTTCCCCCAATGAGTACACCAGAATTTGTTCATGCCGTGTCGATACGATTTTAAATATGGCCGCCATGGCGGCCATCTTGAATTTGCCATTGAAACATTGTTATCGCGATTTCTCAGGAACTACTGCATAGATCTTTCTCAAATTTGGTACACAGGTTCCCCTTTTGGTCTAGTTGTGCAAGATACCTGTTGTGGTCTGATTCACAAATCCAATATGGCCACCAGGCGGCCATCTTGGATTTCCCCATGAAACATTGTTATTGCAATTTCTCAGGAACTACTTTGTGGATCTTCCTCAAATTTGGTACACAGGTTCCCCTTGGGGTCTAGTTGTGCAAGATACCTTTTCTGCTCTGATTCGAACATCCAATATGGCCACCAGGCAGCCATCTTGGATTTCCCTATGAAACTTCGTTATCGTGATTTATGAGGAAGTACTGCATGGATCTTTCTCAAATTTGATACACAGGTTCCCCTTAGTGTCTAGTTGTGCAAGATACTTTTGTGGTCTGATTCAGAAATCCAATATGGCCACCAGGTGGCCATCTTGGATTTCGAGATGAAACATTGTTATCTCGATTTCTCAGGAAGTACTGCATGGGTCTTTCTCAAATTTGGTACAGAGGTTCCCCTTGGGGTCTAGTTGTGCAAGATACAATTTGTGGTCTGATTGAAAAATCCAATATGGCCACAAGGCGGCCATCTTGAATTTGCCAGTGAAGTCTTGTCATCATTATTTTTCGTTAACTACTGCATGGATCTTTCTCAAATTTGGTACACAGGTTCCTCTTGGGGGTCTAGTTGTGCAAGATACCTTTTCTGCTCTGATTCGAACATCCAATATGGCCACCAGGCGGCCATCTTGGATTTCCCTATGAAACTTCGTTATCGTGATTTATCAGGAAGAGCCGCATGGATCTTTCTCAAATTTGATACGCAGGTTCCCCTTGGGGTCTAGTTGCGCGAGATACAATTTGCGGTCTGATTGAAAAATCCAATATGACCACCAGGTGGCCATCTTGGATTTCCAGATGAAACATTATCGCGATTTCTCAGGAACTACTGCATGGATCGTTCTCAAATTTGGTACAGATCTAGAGGTTCCCCTCGGGGTCTAGTTGCGCAAGATACAATTTGTAGTCTGATTGAAAAATCCAATATGGCCACCAGGCGGCCATCTTGGATTTCCAGATGAAACATTGTTATCGTGATTTCTCAGGAACTACTGCATGGATCTTTCTCAAATTTGGTACAGAGGTTGCCCTTGGGGTCTAGCTGTGCAGGATACCATATATGGTCTGATTGAAAAATTCAATATGGCCACCAGGTGGCCATCTTGGATTTCCCCATGAAATTTTGTTATCGTGAATTCTTAGGATATTACTGCATGGATGTTGATACACAGGTTCCCCTTGTGATCCAGTTGTGCAAGATACCTTTTTTTGGTTCATTTCGAAAATCCAATATTGCCGCATCTTGAATTTCCCATGAAACTTTATCATAAAATCTCAGGAAATAACTGCATGGATCATTTTATAGTGTTCAGGGTGGACAACACAAGTTAGAAACTCATCTATTGGAGTTCTTTAGTAAAAATTTCTCACAGCTACTTTTTCCAGTTACAGACAGATGACCTACAGTGCCGTGGCACTATCTTTTACATCTTCGCAGACAGATGGGGGTATGTCTTGGTTAGGCCATACCTCACCAGAGATTACTTTCATTGGAAAAATGTCCTGTTACATCTCATTGCCATCGTAACAACCCAGTCGCACATATTTTGTACTCGACATGTCTCCCCCTGGTGCATATACCCACAAAATATTGGAATCGCAGGTTAAAACTGTCCCATGTACTGTCCGGACACGAAGTGGACGGACGGACGAACGACTGCAATCACATAATAAAAATTGGTTCTGGTTATTGCTTATACAGCTTACTGACAATCACACATTATATTTTGGTATAATTGCCTTTATTCCATAACCTCCAATTACAATCATGAATTTACAGCTTGACCTCCTGTGAAATCGACTATGTTGTCATTTTGTTCAGGGGAGACAACGCAAGTTAGAAACTCATCTATTGCAGTTCTTCAGTAAAAATTTCTCGAAGCCACTTTCTCCAGTTATAGCCAGATGAGCGCTACAGTGCCGTGGCACTATCTTTTTGTATCTCACCGTACTCTCAAAACTTCGAATTCAAAATTGTTGTTAAATAAGATTGCAACACCTCTTGAGTTATTAGAGTATGGGCTGATATATGTATCATAACCCCATTCTGTAGATACGTATTTTTTCATTTTTCGAGTGAAGTGAACATCCTGTAGGCAGTAGATGGACATTTTTTTATCACGGAGATGTCGAAATACGTCAATTCTTTTCTGCTTATTATTCAGTCCTCGACAGTTGACTGATGCTATTGTTATCTCTTGATTAGACGCCATTTAATGGAGGGAAAAATTCTTGTGAATTCCAGAAAAATGTACATAAGACAATAAAGACAGTTGATGTTTTTGCATATACCGTAATAAGTTACTTTCACTGAGCTGTACGCTGGTATGGTGTTCTTAATGTGTATGTCCTCTTCTGTCGAAAAAACCAAACTATTCAAAGCATGAGATATCAAAAGCAATGAATAAAAATATAAAATACAAAAAGTAAATTTACTTCCAGGCATCCTCAAAATAAAGGAGTTTGCCTGCTCTGTCGGAGTGTGCAATATATACAATACAAATTCCGTTAGGCTGGTCAAACATGACATGTCCATGTTGGTCCCATACAGGCCTCCCACCAGGGAAAATAGGAAAACTTGGACAAGTTAAATGTAAAAAATAGATAATAATAATAATAATGGTAATTGAAGTAGAACAGATACGTTTTGACTAAATTGTTCAAAGTTGATAAAAAGAATGAACCGTTGCAACTTATGAGACTTTTACTTGGCAGCATATATTTATATTGATCAAAACAATTGAGAATATGCTCAAAAGTTGAGAATGTTAGGCAACATTTTTTTTAAGATAGAACAATCATGTTTTATAGCTTGTTCTACGCAAGGAGAAGACATATATGCAGGTAAAGTATGTGCATATTGGTCATAAGACAAAGGTAAAAAAAAAATAAAAAAATAGGAGTGGTCCACCATGGTCCATCATGATCCACCATGGTCCACCATTATACATCATGGTCCAACAAGGTACATCATGGTATATCATGGTCCATCATGGTACATCATGGCACATCATGGTACATCATGACGTTAAACCTTGGTACACCATTGTATATCAAGGCCCATCATGGTACACCATTGTACATCATGGTCCATCATGGCACATCATGGTCCACCATGATGCATCATGGTCCACCATGGTACATCATGATCCACCATGGTCCATCATGATCCACCATTGTACATCATGGTCCAACAAGGTACACCATGGTACACCAAGGTGCATCATCGCATATCATCCTACATCATGGTCCACCATGGTTCACTTTAGTACATCATGGTCCACCATGGTATATCATTGTACACTATGTTTCACTGCAGTACATCAGGGTCCACCATGGTACATCGTGGTCCACCAGCATGACCATTTAACTGGTTTGGGCTCCTACAATACTTATTTCAGGGACAGTTTGTGGAGATGGGTGCATTGGCAATATTTATGAAAGATAATTTTTTGTATTAATTGATGTACATGTATAATTGGTTTGAAACAAGTACCACTACTGTAAAGTGCAGTGTATAAATACTATATTGGTTCTAGTCCAAAGGCTCCCAACCAGATGAAGAATCTCCGGGTGGTGTATTTATGAAGACATCAACACCAGAAACTGAGAGAAGAAAAAGTGAGTAGACCATGCCATATAACCAAATTTTTGAAAAACTAATTGCATATTCAGGGTTGTTTCATATCAAATTAACCAACCAATGGACATCATCATCACTGAGTTTCTTGAAATTTGTTGAGGTGATTAGAATACATGAGCAGTGTGACTAACGTCCTAATGCGCCTTCATTCCAAAATAAATAACGATCACCGATTTAATTTTACATTTTTTTTTTAAATGTGAAAATACATCTACATCTCTTTAGTGGTTTTTAGTGCCCTTGTCCAGGATCAAAACAACTTTTTAAATCACATTATTTTCCCAACAATACATCAAATTTTTATATATAGTACTATAGTATAGAAAGGTAGCATTTATGTAGTTTACGGTAATTCAACTCGAGACCAACACCTTCTATGCACAAGATATTAAGATGGGCACCGCCCAAGTCAGAATCGCCACTGATTTTCATCAAAAATCACCAGAAATTTCCATCAAAAATAGGTCAGCTCAGAACTTGTTGGTAACAGTCTCCTAATGCGCCTTCATTCCAAAATAAATAACGATCACCGATTTAATTTTACATTTTTTTTTTAAGGAAACAGATTGAATAATATAGTTCACTAGATTTCAAGCTTTGTGAAAATACATCTACATCACTTTAGTGGTTTTTAGTGCCCTTGTCCAGGATCAAAACAACTTTTTAAATCACATTATTTTCCCAACAATACACCAAATTTTTATATATAGTACTATAGTATAGAAAGGTAGCATTTATGTAGTTTACGGTAATTCAACTCGAGACCAACACCTTCTATGCACAAGATAATAATGATTCTATGTGATTCTCCTGAGCATAACCGGTACAAAGACGAATAAATAGCGTCTCTACATCACGTTGTTATCTAGATATATGAGACAACACATTTTGGGTATCGGCAATCTGATGAATGTACTATTCCGGTTTCCTTGTTTCACATTATATTCTATGGCAGTTGATCGGTGATTTTCTTTATGATAAACGTTAAACCACCTCAGCTTCGTTGTGCAAACAGCGCTGAATTTTTGAGGGTATATGCAGTAGGGTATTTTTAGCCGGAGAGTAACTGATAGGCCTACTCATTAAATGCGATAAAACGCTGGAGCAAAACGGACCACAGTTTTCTTGGCAATGATGACATGTTTGGATGTGAAACAGGATACACGTTACAGCTAGGCTACAGCTTACATATATATAACAATATACTGAAGTGTTAATTATAAATCTAATTTTAATCAGAATTATTTGAGATCAGAACTTGCTGGTAACAATGCCCTAATGCACGTTCATGCCAAAAATCAAGGTTCTAATGTCAACGGTTCTCCTTATTTTGCCGACGAAAGGATTCGGATGGACTGACTGACTCACTCATTACCGGACAATTTGCGATCTGTAGCCTACTTCGTAGGAAAATAACAAGAGGCTTTAAGATACGCCCGCACAACTACCACTATATTTTACTTATATAAAAAAAAAAGGAGAAATTTTTTTTTTATGGGAGTCATTGAAGACTTTTCAACATTTTTTACCTTTGAACTTGATGTCTCAAAATATATACATGTAGTCCTCAAAAGTCATGAAATTTGGGTCACGTTTCCTGCTATGCAAACAATTTCGGACAATTTTGAGATGGACGCTCCATGGATTCCCACATAAAGACCCCAATGAGCTTGAAATTTGCTGAATATGATGGCTGGGATGAGAGACTGGGTAGATACGATTTCAGACAGTGTATACTCCTCGCATATCTGACTCAGTTCCACCAGATTCATCAAATTTCAGTTTCAATGGGCTTTTACTCGATAACCCATGCGTCGCTCGTCCCAAAATCTCCAGAAATTCTTGTATACAAAACAGGCTACATGTGACTTTTGAATTGAGAACTGCATGTTTTCAGAGATTATGGAAAGGTCAGAAATGTCTTCCAGCACTTATTACTTGCATTTTTTCATCCAATGTAGGATGTTAAGAGCATTCCATTGATGAAAGAATCACCTTTCTAACTTTCATAGTGATACGACTGGGTTAAATGGCAAGTTATGGAATTATATCAAATTTCAGTGACCCATATTTCAGAATTTTTTTCGAACCAAATGTTCGGTTGATTTGGTGTGAAATGACCCTTCACAAATAAATAGCAGCTGCACATCGATTTCTGTTAGTGTATCTAATGAACTGCAGAAGTTGTGAAGCTGTTGTAGCATCAAGTTTGTCACACAACATTACAGAAATATCAAAACCTGTATAAAATAATTTGGGAAGGGAGGGTGCATGTCCATTCCTGAATCCTGATATGCAGATTTCTCCCCATCCTGCTATAAATTTGGTGATCGTCCCAGGATAAATGCAACCTAATGCCCAGAGGAACCCTTTCCCGGACATTGTGAAATATTGTATTGTGTAGGAATTCCATCTTTTTCTATTCTATCGACACTCATTTTTATTTTCAGCACAATTTCCAGTTTATGATGATATGGAGGTGATACCAGGAGAGAAGAACAGTCCCAGATGACAGTTGTGAGAATGGACAGCCTCCAAAGACCTTCCCACATGAATCAGTCATTATGAACCACTTCTAGTGATAGGTTGAAGGACTTTTAATGCAAGATGGTTCAGTCTACTTCTCAGAGAGATACTGCTAATGTGTGCTCCAAGAATTGCAATATTCTATCAGTGTGCTATCCGCGTGCTAATATGTACCATTATACGTATATTGCATTCTTTACACAGGGCTGGAAATCAACACTCATGTGTGAGATTTGCTTGGGACATACCATCTGTATATGCTGCTGCTCAGTTGCCCGAGTGGTGGGTGGATATAGTTCTCCTGTTTTTGTTTCATAATAAACATTATGAAGTTCTTTCAATTTTAGTTCCCTTGTATGAATCCTCAACATTAGATGGACTGTTCAAAGCTATACCTGGTGCATCCTCTCCTGGTATCAGATTGTATACACTGTATGCTGTTAGTACACTCACAGTTTGGGAGGTTACAAATTCTGACAATGGTAGAATGACAAGTATATTGAGCAGATGAACTAACACCAGTTTGTATCTAAGTAGTTGTTGGATGACACTTTCTTGGTAAAGCACAAATTATTTGTGATGGATGGGCCAACCCAGTGCGAGACTCGAACCAATGCTCTGATTTCAACTAACATCAGCCTGAAATAGAAATCAGTCATTCCAACCTAACCCACACACCATAACCAATTTTTACCCCTCGGCCATTTTGGCCTCTGGGGTATTGTCGTTGCCATGTACATCCGTCCGTCCGTCCACGCATTTTAGGCAAAACCGCTTGCGATACAACCACCAAATTTTCAACGCCTATTTATCTAGTGCTAAGTTAGACCCTACTGAAAGTGGCTTCCCTTGGCCCATATTTTACAGATATATTAATTTCTATTTCTGTCCCATATGCCTGAATGTAACCAACTATATCTGCAGAACTGTGTTCGGTATAGCTACTATATTTTGGGAACTTATTTATATTGTATTCTACAAAACAACAAAGGATTATTACTCTTCTCGGCTTATGGAGTTATGCCCCTTTCGGATGTAATAATCTCCGATTTTGTTATCTGTAGTTGAATGTACAAGTTATATCTGCAGATCCGTGTTCGGTACAGCTTATTCGTCTCGGTTCTTATTTTACAGTAGTGCTAAGTCAGACGCCCATCGAAAGTGGCTCCCCTCAACCCATATTTTACAGAGTTATGCCCCTTTACAGATATATATAATTTTTCTATTTCTGTCCTATATGCCTGAATGTAGTACCGCAGGGATTCCGCCAGAAAAAAAAATCAGGGTCTGCAAATACGAGGGAGCGAAGCGACCAAGTCTGAGGGAGCGTAGTGACCGAAGGGGGAGAGTCCGACAGGGGGGTTTCCCCCCTCGCGGCGGCAGAAGATTTTTGATAACTGCCGTTTAAATTGATGGCCTGAGAGAGCGTCTAGAGATGGATTTTATAATAAAGATTAACAGCAGGAACGTCTGTTTAAAGTCTATTTACACTCTTTGCTACGTATGTATTACCGCGATAATTTGAACTTGGAAGCAGAAATCTTCCGGGACGATCGCTAACCGAGTCGATACGCGGACGTGGTGGAGAGCACCACATGAACAGATTTTGATAGTGAGAGCTGAAAAACATCATGGCAAACAAAATTATGCCCTCAGATGATCTAATAATATACCCGAATGGTGACTTGTTAACTTGACCTTCCAGAGCTTCTACTTTCATTTCCGTGGCCTGCGCTGGAAGAGCAGAAATCTGGCTGGATGGACAGACTGTAGTCGCAGAATGTTAGCTGAAAATGTAGTGCTATCATACCTTGGGAAGCGGGAAATTTTCCACGTGCTTCAGAGAACCGTCCGGTCATTGTCCTAATTCCGGCAATTGCCGTCTTTTCAAATGTGAATTTCCACATGTGTTTTCATTGATATTCACGAAGGGAAGACTTGGAGGGATATAAAGTAACATTTTAAACCTTTAGCTACCACTTTACTTCATAACAAGCAGACCAAAAGGGGAATTTTTATTTCATTCAGTGGGGGGAATGGGTCCGTTGACGGACCCAAATAGACCCTAGCGGAATCCCTGTACCGGTATATCTTGATCATCCACATAGAACTATCTCTTCCCCAATTCATGCTGCACATGGGTCACAATCACTTGGGGAAAGCCGAGGGGTTTTGATTAGATCAATCTCATGTTTTAACATAAACTAGAGTTCATAATTACACATTTTTAGGTGGATATCTGAATTTAATAAATTTGAAATATTTCAGAGAACGGTTTATTCATAACTAGAACGAAGTCCTGGGAAGACCCCCCCCCCCACCACTGCTGACGGACTTTGTATTAGACCAAAATTAAAATATAGTTTGTTTATACTGCAGCTATATGATATATGGTGGCTATATTTAGGACAGCGCGAAGTCCTCTATGAACAGTGTTTTCCACAAACCAGTTCTATATCCGGAAACATCCGCCAATTTTCAGCCATGAGGCGGAAGGAATATAGCAGACCACTCAATTTACAGTGATAAACATAAATTAAATCTACATTTTTCTACAGTACATTTGTCCACAGGATTAACAGTCTATTCAGCCAGCTGTCAATATCATCATTGATAATTTGTCGGTCTGCAATACATGGGATTGCCTCCCAAAAGAAAAGCATGTGACCAAGTCTGCAGCTCATGTGCTGGCTACTTGGAAACCCACCGGAAATCTATTGGAAACCGTGACGACACAGTTTCCAAGCTAGTTTTCAATAGGTTTCAGAGAAATGGAAACTCACATTTTCATGCAGTGATTAGATGCAAACAAAGAAAAAAAATTATTGGGGAATTTCAATCAGAACAAAATTTTTAAACAAAAATAAAATGTTACCAACTGATCCAACATTTTTGGTGGGCCCTTGTTACCACAAACCAACTACTTTTTAATTTTGGCCTTACTGTGGATTATTTCCTGGAAAAATTCACCCATTTCAAGCTGATTATATAAAGCACACCATCAGTGATTATAGCAAACTGCAGAAACTCTGTCAGACACCAACAGTTATCAGGGTTGCTGGGATGTATTCAACCTAATTTTGATTTTACAATGTTTTCAGCATTATTTTTAATTTCCATAGAAATACCTAGCTGTTCAACAATTCCTTTTTATCTGTAAATATTCTTTACTCCAACCAACAAAACCCCATTAAATATTCAATGTAAGTACTCTAGTAGCTGCATACCAGATTGCCTCAGCTGTCTTATGTGGCTATAAAATGATGAAACATTTAGGTGGGTGAAATATTTCAAAGTTGTAGCTGCCACAGTAGTCCCTTTGTTCTTTTTGAATTATTTCAATTAAAAAGTGATCAGTAATCATAATATGGGGCATTGCTAGTTCCACAGAATAAAGCTATCACATTTATCCATGCACACAATATCTAAAGACTTATGTCACATGAGTCACTGTGGAATGGCTGAAATGAGTGTTTCAAGTAGGCTACAATTGCACACAATTGCCAATCCATCTGCTCTAAACTTCTGCTGAAGCATTAATTTTGTGTCCAGGGTTTGGAATTATTAGGCAGTGATAAGCACTGAAATTGTTCTAATTTTGGCATTTCTGTTTGTTTAATAGATACATGGGATTTTAATTGAGCCTTTCCAGCCGAATGAACCAAGCCAAATGACGAAGGTCATGTGTGTATTCTGCATAGATCTGATGTTTAGGGTCTGGTGGAGGGGATAATGGTTGAAGTCCCTAAGTTGCATCCTGTCAACACAATTTCTGCAGGAATGAAAGCCTAGAAAATTTGAATTAAAAGCTAGAATGATAAATAACTTGGGGAAAATAATACATTTATTACACAACCAAAACGTCAATAGTCGACTACTCTAAAAAATTAATTTCAAGCCCCGAATTAAAAGTAGATAGTTTTGACATGGAGTGAAGTCAATCTCGGTGAACTCAGATATAATATCACGGAACATTTTCTTAAGTCAGCGCCATATAAATCCCATGTGAATTTCAAACTACATTTGTTAGCCAATCGGATAGCTAGCTGGCCTAAATAACTTTAAAAAGACACCCCTTGTAATTACAAACAGGAGCACGTGGACCAATATGGTAAACAGAAACAGTATCCAAATAAGGCATGTCTGGAGATCCTGCGTAAACTTCAAAGGATTTACTACCACTGAAAAGTCTGCTTTTGTCAGATTTTAGAAAATATCAAAAGACCGACCGCCGGTTAATTGTTTGTCTCCATGAACTAAACATCAATCAATGCCAAATTGTGTGTCATTATTGGCTTGTTAGGGGATCTCATAGAATATCGGCAAAACTTTCAGCATGTTCACATTAACATTTCATACTGTCACATCTAGATGGTATTTCTCTGATATACATGTACCATCTTGGTTTACGTAGATTGGGAATGAAGTGAAGTGACCTGGTACATACAGTGAATTTGGTGCCTTGTACATGTAATGTTGATATCATATAAAACTAGAATGGAGGCTATAGATACATGTACGGAAAGAAATGAAGAATATTTTGCAGAGTATGATGTTTTTTATCTGTATTTTGTTCAAACTGAGATGGGAAATGGACATGAAACAAACATCAATGCCATCAATATTTGATTGATTAAATAGCAAAGTTCAAAAGTAAAGGAAAATGAATTTTGAGCAGTGTAGTTTATCTTGCCTATCATTAAACCATATCCCAACTGGGTCATGCATATCAACAGAGAAAACCCCAAAACAACAATTTTTTTTGAATAAAATCCAACTTATATTCCAAAATGCTTACGTCATAAAAATTCATAATAGAAGTACATAAGAAACATTTGTTCGTATATGTTAATTAGAATGAACACAGATAATTATGTGTAACTGAATTGTGATGAAATCAGTGCACTGTTCTTCAGAAATGATTTACTTATCATACATATAATTGATCTTTTGCATGTGGACATCCTCTGTGAAGCTTATTTCTCTAACTGAAACATTTACTACGCTTATTGCATCAGTTTTAACTTTTAGCTGGGAGCCCTTGTGTATTTGAGAAATTGTGGGTGTGTTTATTTCTACCCATCATGGTTTTGTTCAGTGTAAGAAAGCAATGGCAAAAACGTCTAGCTTCTGTTTTAAAAGACATGGGAATTGCTACCACTGAAAAAGTCTGAAATCTTCTTCAAAAAGTCTGAAATTTTCCACCCCTACCATGCCTACCAGGAATATGGCATTTTGGGGCATTTCAGAATTCAGACAGAACTGACAACTTTTTATTTTTCAAAATTTTGAAGTCTGAAATCAGCCTATTGAGGGAAAAGTCCCATGCCTGCATTTCATATTCATACCACAAGATTTCTTTGATGATTTTGAAACACAGACATGTGGTGGTTTCTGCATGACTGCCTTGGTCTGAGCCAGACCATTGATCTGGACTCCCAGCTGAATAGACAATACTGAACAGACAAGGACTCTCAGCTGAAAGTCCAAGCTGATGTAATAAACATAGTATATTCGGACAGGGAGTAATCCAGATGAGTTTTGATAGTGGTAAAGGCACCCAAATACCTTCAAACCAGTTTGCATTTCAGCTAAAATCTAAACCAAAACTACTTAAAATCACTTTAATGGACTTCTTTTTTATTATTTATCGAAGAAACAAAGTCATTTGATTATTTCCTGTGTTCAGCAGGTGGAAAGTCTAAATTTTCCAACCCGCACCATGCTTCTTGACTAAATTCAAGCAGGCCATCATTTTAGCATGTTTGAAGCACACTGCGCATGGGTTTTGCGCAGAATGTTTACTTCCGGTTTTGCAGGTTTCTGGTTTCACGGTAGTCGACCGGTGTCCCCAAAATATGCTTGGATTAGTCCCTGTTGGAACAATACAACTGAGCCACCAGACATCATGTATATAACACTTTTCATTATATATGAATTATATCCAATTAAAAAGGTGGTCTCCAGTAGTAGTTCATCACATTTGTACATTCCATACACATCCCGTTACGACTCTGCAATGATCTAGGGGACAACTGCTACTTCACTTCACTGGTAAATCACTTCCTCCAGTTCTGTCACATGGTTTAATACACGGATGGAATGCAGATGTCATTCTGACTTAAAATTAACTAAACCAGCCAGAATATAGGAACTACAGGCATATCACATACAAATGAAGTCTTGAGCTAAATTCATCTCCTTAGTCTGTCTTCGCACGCCTGGCTTTAGCAATGTTAGCTTCTCGTTTAGCCTTTTTGCGTTTTTCTTTTTCTTTGCTTTCAATCTGTTTGGCGAGCTGCCAGGCCAAGACTGCACTGATGAGGAAGAATGGCGATAGACAGAGGAGAACATAGTAGATGAACTCCCAGGGACTAGTGGCTGCCCACTTGATCACACTTTCAAGGGTCTCTCTCCAGTCCCAGTCAAACATGATGCTATGGAATGTCACTCAGCTCGTGATGTGCTCTGTCTTAGTGCTCTGCAGAAATGAGATGTAGAAAAATAAATATGATATAGAACCAACTACTAAATTATTAAGATTAAGGAGGTTATAATGTAATGGCTGCCACTAAACAATTATGAATAAGAATAAATTATAAAGGCCACAGATGAACAGTTTAAAAATGATACTGGAGCCAGCCCTTTGCACTGCAAATGGAGTTCATGTACATTGGTTTTCACATCTCATAAAAGATTAGTTTGGCAATATTCACCACCTGTGCCAGCTACAAACCTCACATACATGCACGGGATTGCCTGTTTAGCCTCATTGCATTTTATGGAATGCCCTGTGGATGAACACTCATCTTAACTTTTTGAAATATTTTTGCGGGTCGATTAAAAATAAACGTACAGATGAGCATTAGTTGGAAATTGTGATTTTGAGATCTAAGTTAGTTTAAAATTTGAATCAGAAATGAAAACTATTGGAATTTGAAACTTCAATTTGATTGTTAATTCTAATTTCTATGTTTCAGTTTTAAATTGATATACAAAACTTCATACTGAAAGTTACCAAGTTCAATTTTAACTTCAACTGAAACTTGAAATTTCATCACTTTCAATATGAAGTCTGAATTTCAATTTAAAACAAACTTTATTTGAAAACATGAAATTTGAAGCATATTCAAACAACTGAATTTCAATTTGAACATAATCTTGGAAGTTTAAAATTTGAAAAAACATTTTGAAAAAACATTTCCAGAGCTGATGTTTTTGAGTTCTCATGAAAGTCAAATCAGGTCGAAAACACCCTAACCTAATATGTTGGAAATTTAAACATTTATTCCATACTAATAAAGAAAACTACTATCAAGTCTAAGTACAGTTTCAAACCCCAATTCGAGTGCGATATAACATTTTTTCCACTGAATATCTGTTTTACATTTTTGTCATATTGCGAATGTTGAAGCACTCTGCAGTGCCAACCCTTGGTGTGATGTCAAAACACTGCCCAATGCCTAACCTGGGTCTGATGTCAAAGCAGTGCCCACTGCCTAACCTTGGTGTGATGTCAAAGCACTGCCCGGGCCCAGTGCCAAACCTTGGTGTGATATCAAAGTACTACCCAGTGCCTACCCAACCTTGATGTGATATCAAAGCACTGCCCAGTGCCCAAACTTGGTGTGACGTCAAAGCACTGCCCAGTACCTAGTGCCCAACCTTCATGACCTTGGTGATGTCAAAGCACTGCCCAGTGCCTAACCTTGGCTTGGTGTGATGTTAGTATGGTTTCACCACTCCCACAGCTAAAGTTTCCCCATCTCAGAACATGTGATTGAAATCCCACAACCAGCAGGCCTTGCTTTGAGCCAAAATTTACATTATTAAAATCTAACTCCAAAACCATCATTTCTAGATACAGACTGAAAAAATCCTGTTAACTATTTTGTGGGAGTGCTGACAGAAATCAACTTCCCGTGGAAAGGCAATCCCTGACCAGTCAGGGCAGTTGCTAGCCAAGATTCAGAGCGTCTCCCTTCCCTCAACGCTATGCCGACGACAAATACATTTCCCTGTTGGTAACTCGAACATCTCCATCGCGCCCTATTGGACATTCATTAACTTGAGAAAATGGCCCGCAATGAATAAAAATACCATAATCGATGTTGTGATCATCATCCCCTGTATACACGGCATCTATTATGACGGAAATGCTCATGTTCTTGACCCTCGAAATGTATTTGTTGTCGGCATAGCGTTGAGGGAAGGGAGACGCTATTAATCTTAGCTAGGCAGTTGCATGGAGTTTTTTATTTGTGCCAATCAGATGTTCAACACCATTTTTGTTACCATTAAATCCCCATGCATGGTCTATATCATCCATGCCCATAGGAATGAGAAGATAAATCAATGAACAACCACAGTGACTAAACATCTCGCCCACTGAAAACTAATGTGCTCCAAATAAACATGGAATCAAAATAAAATTTGTCCACTCACTTTGCAGGCCAGTCTCGGTAAACTTGGGCAATGGAATTCCTCACAGTATCTAAGACTTGTATGTAATTTGTGCATTGTATTTTGAAATTTCAAGAAAATCTATTCAAAATAAAAGAAAATCTCTGATACCTCACGTTATTTTCAACGTATACAATAAAGTTGGGCTTCCAATGTTCTTTGTCACTGTATTGTTGTTACAGGATTGCACTCTCAATATTTTTATTTATGCAAGTCCAGAACTGATTGCACTGCGTAAGCATTGTCATCATCTTCAGGCAGTAGTCACAGCTGTCCCTATCGATAATGTCTCAGTCAATAGTCAGTGGCGACATGTATGGATCTTCATGTGCTATAACCCGTACCGAATAAACGTTCATTTTGATGCTCGATCCTTACTGGTTATTTTCTGGAAGCTAATTCCTTCTCCTCCACGCTTGTTGCTTTTATTAATGTTCTCGGCACTGGTGATTAGCTGTAAAGGAGCCGTTTTAACATTGACCCCGACATCCCCCATCTTACGGTAGACACCATATTGTGCAAGTGCGCATGCCCGATGGCCCAGATGGCGGTCTGGGTCGACGTGAAAACGGCTTGTGTACAGCTAATCACCGGCGCCGGTAATTTTAATAAACAAGCATGGAGGAGAAGGAATTAGCTTCCAGAAAATAACTGGCAAGGGGCATCAAAATGAACCTTTATATGATACAGGTTATAGCACATGGAGATCCATACACATCGCCTCAGCCTGTGACTATCAACTGCAGGCATTACTGATAGGAACAGTTGTGGCAAGTTCAGGCAAATGCTTCTCAGCATTTCTCGGCATTTTTCAAAATACTCTGTACACAAGTCAAGAAAAAGTCACTTCAATAACACCTTAAATAATGGTTTTGGATTTTTGGTCTCCAAGGCTTTTTGTCCGTGGGGTTTTGTGCGTGAGGGTTTTTTGTCCCCTGGCCTCTGAGGTATGATAGCACTCCATTTCCAGCTAACACCCTGCTACTACAGTCTGTCTGAGGGGGCTCGAACACGCGAACCTTTTGCCGACAGCCGAACCTCTCTAACCCACTCGGCCACCGAATCACTCTACCAGATACTGTGTTTAAAATCTAGTCATTCTTCGCGTAGCTTCGCACATGCGCTTGTTTTACCTAGAAGAACTATGACGTCACCTGGTTTGTGCTTGATAGTTCCTGCTCTTCTCCCCTGCATACCGCTCTTCAGTGCCAGAGGGAGAATTGGGTATGCGGTAAAACCAGGAAGCGAAATATCACCCGTTTTAGTACTGAATAAGTAACAGACTGTAGTAGCAGTTTCTTACCCCATTTCAGTATGCTTTCATACCTGGGCCTCTTGTCCGGACATCGTTTGCAGGCCGACATAATATTACAAAAACCCCAGTTTCCGACACACTGAGCTTTTGAGTGATTATCGGCGTAAAGGACACAAACTCAGGAACTTACATCTTGAAATACTTGAAAACAGTTTGTCTATGGACCAATTATGCATGCAACAGAATTATTAAAAGAAAGGTGACTAGTATATAACCCGATTCATCTCGCTTCTCTTGCCAACGGAAAGTGCACCTGCCTCTTGTTGTCATTCTCCTGCTTATCGACAATTTTCGTTTTAGGCTCTCTGAAGGCAATCTAGTTCAGAAAATGATTTGTGGTGAAGATCTTCCGAGATAGTTAAAAATGCGGAACTGAATTTTAAAGAACGAAACGGGAACCGGTTACTAGAAAATTGACCTATTTCCTAGATGGAGAAAACCATCCATGAATTGATGTGATATCTGACGGTCGTAATTACGACCGTCAGATATCACATCAATTCATGGATGGTTTTCTCCATCTACCTATTTCCCAGCTCCTATTAGTCTTTTGGCGATTTCTTATAAAGGGTTTGCATTTTGAGTATTGGTCATGCATTTGTTAATTAAGACGAGGAAATTAATGAAAAAAGAAAAGATTTTTAAATTTATTTTCTATATCATTTTAGTTAACAGGTTGTCATTTGAGATATTTCTAGTGAAGCAGAAGAACCTCGAATGCGGCGTGAAATTGATCTACAAGTGGTACTGTAAGCACAATCTCAGTAAATTAGATGTAATATCACGGAATATTATATCTAAATTCAGCGCTATATAAATCCCATGCGTTAGCCAATCCGGTGGCTAGCTTGTTGAAATCACGCCCAAAGTAATTACACAAGGTAGCACGTGGACTAATATATAAACAATATCGGGAAATAGTATCCAAATATGGCATTTTCAGACAGTGTGCGCGGTGAACCGTGAAGATCAAAGTTTATTCCGGCCAAAAAAGTCTGGCTTTGCCAAAGCTGGGACGAATATCTATACTCGTCCCAGGCCAAAGGTAGAAAATAAGAGACCTTTCCTTACCAAATGCGATATGGAAACCTTTTAGGAATACCAAGTGTGCGCACAGAGAGCTACGGTAAGTCCAACCTGTAACCATCTCGGTCATCTATACAAGATACAAGATACAAATATTTATTTAAAGTCGAACTTGTACAACTTAAAAACAGTAGCACTGATGGCTATTTGTCGACTGGAAGACAATAAAACACATAAAATAACAATATAAAATATATACATAAAACATTATGGCTAAAATAGTCCCGTAACTCTATCACATAAATTGTAAACGTGATATTTATTTTGACCAGAGATAGCATTTGCATTTCATACCTTGAAAATCTTTGATTCTACTTTTGAACGTGTTTAATGTTGACGACTGTCTAATTTCGATAGGTAGACTGTTCCATAATTTGGCACCGTAATATCTTGGTGAATTTAAACCAAATTTTGTCGTTCGTACCCTGGGAATGCTTAGTTTTCTGTCATCCCTGAGTGAGTGTCTAGAATACTGTAATTGAAATATATCTTTCATGTATGGGGCGTTTTGGTCGTTAAGTGTTTTGAAGATTTCAAGAAGAATCGTTTTCTCTCTACTGATTACGAGAGATGGTACATTTGCTTTCTCCAGTAATATTTCATACGGTGACGCGGTAAGACTGACCCTGGGACCGTGTGTATCCATTCTCAGCCTACTTTCGGCAACTGCGAGAGGGAATTTCCAGAAATTAATACCAGGTGACTTCGTCAGCCAATCAGCTAAAGTCTACCGACGTAACCCCAACGTAACTCGCCATTTTCGAGTCATGTGATTCAAGATTCAAGATTCAACTTTATTGTACGAACACCCCAGTAGGGTAGAGTACATAACAGAATAATAAAATCAAATCAATACAGAACAGACACATTGATATATATATACATACTGCATGATAAGACATCCAGGGCAGTTATGGCGGGTTCCGGTCTATACAGTTTAACTTGGATTTACCCTCATGTACCAGTTGTATACTGTATTACATATTATGTTAGTTAAAGGTATATCTACCAACGACATGATAAAGATAAATTTATCTTTATCTGATAATTCATCAAAGCCAGGGTAAGTGGCCGTGACCTTGGTGAACAAGATATCTCTCTGCGCATCATGAATTGAGCAAGACAACACAAAGTGCATTTCGTCCTCTATTAAATTACACCGGTCACACAGACGTTGTTCAACCGGTATTGGTGGTTTAACATGCCGTCCGGTCTCGATTTTAAGCTTATGGTTACTTAGTCGGAGTTTTGTGAAAAATCTTCTAGATTCTGTATTTTTACACATTATTAGATATGGTTCAAATTTGATGTTTTCTTTGAACAACCGATATGTTCTCATCTTGTTAGTTGACCCTGTATCTGCTATTGGATCCTGAAGAGAAGCTTTAAACCGACCCTGAAACAGTGTATCGAGGGACTTTTGTAATTCGTGGCACTGTGTGTTGTCAATATCAACATCAAGTTCATTGCCAAGAAAATCTTTAAGTTTATAGAGCCAACCGATTCTCTTAGCACATAATACTGTTTGCTCTTGTAGAGCATGATAGGTCAATCTATCAGGGGAACCTTGGACATAAGTGTAAAATTTTACCGAACGAATTTACCCGTACTCCCCATCTGTGGGTAGATTTGTGAACTTGAAGAAGACGTTTGTAAAATCCTAGTTGTGTTTTCTCTACCAAAATCGTATCGGGGTTTTTAAACAACAAAAGGTCTGCTCCCCAGACTTCAGACCCATAAAGTAGTATGGGCTTGATCAGAGATTCAAATAAATGGCAGCTAAGATGAACTACTTGTTCAAAATTTCAAATCCACCACACCTCTCGGATGATACGAAACATATACATACCTATATATTTGGTAAGCCCAGGCAATATCTGTTTCGGAAGTGGTATGAAAACCTGTAATTTATCAGATTTCTCGAGTCTGTTCTCCGCCGGATGAAGGCCGAACAGAATCCGGTAATATACCGGACACACGATTCGCCAACCTGTAACCATTTCGGTCATCTATACGCGGTAAGACTGACCCTGGGATCGTGTGTATCCATGTTCAGCCTACTTTCGGCAACGGCTAAAGAGAATTTCCATAAATCAATACCACGTGACTTCGTCAGCCAATCAGCTAAAGTCTACCGACGTAACCCCAACGTAACTCGCCATTTTCGAATCATGTGATGAACTACTTGTTCAAAATTTCAGATCCACCACCAACCACCTCGCTGGGGGTCTGATAACACCAGTCAGATTTTTGGACCGGATTCGGGGCCTTCGCGTACATCGCCAGAAGTGACATCATATATAGTAAAATAGATGTTTACCGAACATTTCGATTACTTTTCAAGTCTGCATAATACCTCTGTTGAACTAGCGTTAAAAAGAATTATCTGGAGATAATTTTCCCTGTTTCTCTGGACAGAGCATATGAAAAGTAGTTCGCTCATGTGCAACACTAAAGGAGTTGTTCGGCCGGATTCAAACTGAACCGTGCGTTGGTTGGTTTCCCCTATACGTCATAGGAACGTAGTAAAGGTCAACTTCCGCTATTGGTGGCAGGGATGGTAATGGAGCCTGCGAAATGGAGCATGCGCTGTGGGGAGGTTGATCCACCACACCTCTTGGATGATACGAAAGTTATACATACCTATATATTTTGTAAGCCCAGGCAATATCTGTTTCAGAAGTAGTATGAAAACCTGTAATTCATCAGATTTCTCGAGTCTGTTCTCCGCCGGATGAAGGCCGAACAGAATCCGGTAAAACACTGGATATCGCTCCGCGATAATGGAGACACACGATTCGCAAGCCATCTTATGGATGGCGAAGTGTACGCAAATGACGATTCGCAAGCCATCTTATGGATGGCGAAGTGTACGCAAATGCGGTAAGTCGTTTCGCTATTCGGCAACTAAGGTTTAGAATAGTTTACCAAACCACGCTCGTGCAAGCACAGGGTTTGGAGAGTTTAGAAATTCGTTACGTTTATGGAGCGGGGCACACTGTAGTTGTTCCGCTAACTGATAGTGCCAATTTAGTGTATGATCAATATCTTAATATTATTTTGTATTTGTAAATTATTACATGTTTCTTTAGTTATGAAAATTCTTTGTTTTAAAACAGTCGGCACGTATATCCTCCATGGGTTAATGTTATATGTTTGCAAACCCGACTCTAAATAAAGTTTATCTTATCAAAACATTGTGCTGTGCGAAGATGTTAATCTCCGTGAAGTAAACCGTCAATCATTGTCATTCAGAAATTGTCGTGATTGGCTCATTATGGGATCTCGCAGAATATCGGCGAACATTTTGCACGATGTTTTCCTAGCGTTGCGTCTACATGGTATTCTCTTGATTCACCATCTTGGTTTACCTAGATTGCTGTGAGCAATGCAACTGGAGTGATATTAGCCCAGAATAAAGCCAAATTCACTTTAAAAATTACTGGCATTGACAAGGTTTTGAATAATGTTTTCACTTGTGTGTACTACATGGAGAAAACCGACCCCAGTAGGCCTACTATTCTTTGACACTTGTAGGTCATTTTGACGCTGGTTCTCATAATATGGAGATGACCTAATTGTTCGGGTCAAATTAGCTCCAGTGATGGGCCTGCTTCTATACTACGTGAGAACAAGGCTTCGGCGCCAACCCCCTCACCAGATGTAGTTGTTGAGAAAGTGCGGAACGGGCAATATTTGCCTAACCCGTTGACCATAACCAATAAAATAATTTTATTCCATGTCCACTTACCTTTCATAAAACACCATGTTTATGACTGACTGTTCATTTTTGGCTTTGCAAGACACCTACACTCGTACGAGGGGGGTAAAACTGTCCACATCGCCGCCGTGCGTGTAGTGTTTGTCGCGTGGTGTTGTGGCGCGTAATCGGCGTCCGGCGATGTTACGGTTTCACCCCCTCGTCCGAGTTTAGATGTCTTGCAAAGCAAAAAATGGACAGTCACTCATAAACAAGGTGTTTTATGAAAGGTAAGTGGACATAGAATAGAATTTTTCCATTGGTTATGGTCAAGGGGTTCGTCAAATATTGCCCGTTCCGCACTTCCCAACAACTGCAGCTGATGAGTGGTTTGGCACCGGAGCTGTTCTCACGTAGTACAGAAGAAGGCCCCACCGGAGCTAGGGTCAAAAGTAATTTGTATTAAATGTCAAGAATAATTAAGCTTAGGCTTACAAAACGTAAAAGCCTATTTAACAACAATAATCTGACATATCCCTAAGCCTATTTCGGTACACCGGTCACTCCTCCACCATAACGCGAGTGGCAAAGGGACTAACTATGAGTATGGTAGTGTAAAGTTGGCAGTCCTACGCAACATGTGGAAATATGAAGGGAGTAAGCGTCATCACCGGAAATGACGTAATCATGGTATATAAGTGACCTTGCTCTATTTGCATAAGATCATGTTTCAAAGTACACTTTCCCCGCATTCATACATAGTATGCCGATAGTGCTTGGAACAAAATATTGCATTGTAGGCTAGTCATGCTTCTGTCCCTCTGTCCGTACCTCCGATGCAAGAGCATAATAGAAAGCGGCCAATGAAAAATTATATAACGCTTTTTCGTGAAATTTTATAAATGTGTAAATGGAATCTCCATACCCTACAAGTCTAAAATATGCGAAGAATTATACCGATTTATGTAAATGTAGAAGTGACGTCATGACTATTCAGAGCTCATGAATATGGAAATTGACATCACTGAGCACTAACGGGACAGCAATTTATGCGCTGGATACGCGCATTTCTCATCGAATCTAAACCGTGGATGAATATGCATACATGGCGTCACATCCGGCCTATACGACACTTTCGGTGGGGATGCAATACTTTTATCAAAGACTTGTCCCTTTGTCATGTCATCTTTGCTTTTATAGATGGCAGGTCTGGGCACTGTCTTTCGTGTAGAGTGAGACAATCTTGTACTCTGTAACACTCTGTCCATGCTGGTAATATCCATGTGAAATATCGACTTTTCAGCTACCAGACTTTTACGTAAATATCGACTTTTCAGCCACCATACTTTTCCCAGTAATAGTGAATGTATTATGCTGTGTTTAAATTCCCAGGGCTGCTTGTTTTGACAAAAATATTGCCGATATTCCATTTCATGACCTTTTAGGTCAGGTATTGTAAAATTGTGGCCATCGACCAATCAGAGCAGATCCCTTCTCAGTTTCGCTTATTATAAGTTGGAGGAAACTGAGATTGGACATAAAATAACCTGGGTGTAAATATATTCGCAGCCGTCACAGTAGTATGTAATCTGGGACGAATATTAGAGGGATATGAATCGTACCCCGACATCAAAGGCGCGGCCGCGAGGTCACGCTGAATGTATGTCTCGCGCGTGAGCCTGGCGAGATTCGGTGAGACATTATATACCACCATAGTTTTAAACTTCTTTGCATCGCCTAGTTTTCGTCACGAATTCATTCCAGATTTTACCAGATTTATAAACGTTCTTCTGCAGCAATTGGCATCAGATTATTTGATCGAGACAGGTACTATTTTGAGAGAAGAAACTTTTGTGGGATTTTCATCGAAAAGATGCATATTTTCATGACAACTTTCGACCGCTCTGCGCTGCCGATAACTGAGCGGACGGAGCGGGAAGGAAAAACTCATTTTTTCATCTTTGTGATCAAACTTCTAATTTATCTCAATCTTTGAAGTATATCTGTGCTAGTTTTTACAAAATATGCAAGCATGTCATTGACAGTACGCAAAATGTAAATAATGCTCGTGAAAATCGTAAAAATGCCAAATATCTAGAATTCTGAACAAATCTCACAATTCTTGTACGCTTTTGTGATTGAACTACTCTTTTGGGTCATTTGTTTTTTTAGATTTTTTTTCTCCGTGCACTAGTTTTGTTTCTTGTCGTTTGCATGATGTATTCCTTTTGTCACTCGTTAAGCTGTAAAGGAATTTTTTTGGTCACCAATCTTGGCCTAAATTGAGTTGACTGGCGTTCACGTTAATGGAGCCTAGTTGACAAGCACGTGTATTCGGCCGGCGAAACAGGGCGGGACTCGCAGCGAAGCACACGTGACGGTCTTTTGTGCACAAAAGCCAATCAGTGACGAGGCGTACTAATTAACCAATCACTAATCACTCATTAACATATCAATTAGCGAGACAAACCTTAGTTCAAAGAGAGGAGCCGCGTTTCATATCCCTCTATACTCGTCCCAGATGTAATGTGGATTTAAAGCCGCATTTTGTCGGGGGAGGTAACTCTTGATTCCGACAGGGGGCGCCACCAGCTCATGGTCACGTGGAGGTCAAGTGCACTAGAAAAAGAGCCAATCAGTCAGCTCCTTCATTCTTAATTTCAATTTTACGGGTGTTACTGGCACGGCCACGAATGTCACTTCAGCGCTGGACGTTTCAACGTATGGCGTGGCAAAACAGCAGAAGAACTCCGGACAGAAGTGGTGGAGAATGGCGATTACGTGAAAGAGTTGCGTTACCATCTAATGGAACTGTGGGAGTGTGAATTTCACACCATGTGCCAGGTGTCACACTTCCTTAAAGCGCGGGAGTATCCCCACAGTCGCCGGCCACTCTTGACTACACCCCAGATTCTCGATGCCGTTCGTACCGAGGCACTCTACGGCTTTGTAGAATGCGACCTGCATATTCCCGACAATCTGAAGCCACTATTCGCCGAGTGCCCTCCCATCTTTAAGAACACAGAGGGGAGTCGGGACGACATTGGAGAGACCATGGGGGCCTATGCTGAGCAACACGAGTGCCTGCCTCAACCTCGTCGGATGCTTATTGAGAGTATGTGGGGAGAGAAAATCTTGCTGGGCACCCCTCTACTAAAGTGGTACATGAGTCACAGGCTCCAGTGACGCGAGTGTACCAAGTAATACAGTATGTACCGAACGCCTGTTTTGTGGGGCATGCCGACATCGTAACGATTGCTCGTTGTGACCAACCAAGACAAGCACGTCAACGTGAATATCTGCACTACCGAACAAGTGCGCAAAAAGATCAACTCACCACTGTTTCGGTCCGTAGACGTCATCAATGACGATATATGTGAAGTCACTTCAGCCAAAAAGACCACGCGTTACAACTTACCACTCTAAATTGGATGTATGGTTACATTACAACACATATAAGGGAAGTGGGAAGAGGTGCCGACATACTGACTTGCGTCATATGACTTCACAGAATAGCCCTCTGGTAAACCTATTCTGAAGCACATACCAAGAATCTAACGATTCGTGATATGTGTTGTATCTCAGGTACGCTTTTATTGTACCTGTTCATGTGGCAACTTGGATGATATGACCACACGGCCCCTAGCACCGGCATAAGCGGTATTAGATACAAATCTAGAGAGCTATGATGGGAATGCTCTGACAACTCGTATACTGGTAATTGGTGAGCTGTTTCGCTGTGACAACTCGTACATTGGAGATTGGTGAGCTGTATCGTAGTCAGATGTAAATGACGGCAATTTACACAAAAGACTAGTCTGTAAGGCCCGATGTCGACCCGGCATCAACTTCCCACAAATGCCAACATATATCAAAGACCAAAAGGTCTGTACAGGGGGCGGGCCTCGGTGTACCATGTGACCAAACTACGCATGCTACAATTTTTGTACGATTTCATGGGTGTGTATTGACTGGCAGTTAATGGAAATGGATACAGACTCTGCCTATATGGCTGTCTCTAATGCGGATTAGGAGTCACTCGTGAAACCGGAACTGCGAGCGCAGTATGAGGCGGAACGGGGTCAGTGGCTACCGAGAAAAGACCATTACCAGTACGACAAGCGGACTCCATGCCTATTTAAGTTAGAGTGGAGTGGTGATGCCATGATCGCCCTGTCGTCCAAGACATGCTTTTGCTACGGTGGAGACGAAAACAAGTTCAGCTGCAAAGGGGTCAACCGGCGCGATCCTGCCATCAATAAAGCCCTCTACCTGGACGTGCTCCAAAGCCAGGCCAGTGCTAGTGGAACCAACAGAGGATTCCGAGTCGTCGACCACCAGATGCGGACGTACATTCAGCAACGGGGTGCCATCACTTTCTTTTATCTCAAGCGGAAAGTCCTTCCCGATGGAGTCAGTACCACCTACCTGCACTTGTGAGAGAATATGACTTTGATACCGTGAACTATGATATAACACGAGAACTGTAAAAATGGCATCGCTTACACATTGTGTGTTCAATACATGAGTTTTTTTACACACCTACTGTATTGTTGACATTCTTGTACATATACGTACTGTATTCTTGTTCAAGTTTTCTTGTTCACCCGAATAAAGAAAAGTCAAAACGCCACTTGTGTTTTCATGATTTTTTTTTATTGAACATCAGAACAACAATAAGAACACTGCGGTGAGAACTATAACATGGGGTAAAACATTTTAAAAGTTAGGACAACCAGAGAAATGGGGCATGAACATTAAAACGAGAGGCAGCCCAGTCGTACACTAAGACATCGCGGTCTTCGGCTTGAGAATAATCATCAAACATCTGTACGATCGTCTGCATGGAATGTCCCTGACTCCGGTGAGTGAGATAAATCACACAGTACTGTCCGCATACACTACTCAAGGGTCCTTGTAACGCTTTAGTATTCCACTGCCACACTGTAGTACATTCGTCCATGAACTGGGTCAAATCGGGATGAACAGGTGCAAATCTGTAGGAATCAAAGTATTCTCCCTGGGCCAGGGCGTCCACGTACACAGCCACCCAATGTTCACCAGGTCGAGTACGAGGATCTGTATTCAGGATGTAGGCCGCAGGGGTTGATGGGTGGTTGGAAAGCCCGTTCCTTCTCATTCACCAAACGCTATATAGACGATCTTCTCGCTGTGGATAATCGCTATATAAATGACGCAGTGAAGGATATATATCCACCTTTACTGGATTTGAAGGAAACTACAGATAGCCCTACAGGCACATCTTATTTAGATCGCTATCTCTATAAAAATGAAGCGGGCATTCTCTGTCGTCGACTTTATGACAAAAGAGATGATTACAATTTCGACATCGTAAACTACCCCTTTCTGGATAGTAATATTCCAGTGGGACCTGCATATGGCGTATACATATCTCGCTTAGTAGCATTTGCTAGATCCTGTGTTAAATGTGATGATTTTAATCAACGTCACAAAACATTGTTGCAGAAACTTATAAAACAGGGCTATTCCACCAAGCGCCTCCACTCAAAGTTTCTCAAATTTGGCGATACATATCGCATGCTGATAGCAAAATACGAACGTAGCGTGCAAGATCTATGGCGCTACGTTTCGTAACTTGTGTCTAATTCCGCTTAACCCGGGGCTAGGGGCCGTATGAACCCATGTACTTCAAGATCCTCATGGTACTCATATGAACAGTCACAATCAAAGCGTGACTGAGATACATCTTTTTTTTTTTTTAGATGACGACTCTATAACGAATATTATGGATTAAGAATACTGATCAGCGATACGGATTTGATATTTTTGGAACATCATGATGTCTTGCCGGCATCATTGAAAACTGTTGACCGCTTCTCTCTTGCAGGAAACAAGCCTATGTTTATGTATACTATGATTGTCTTTTTGAATTTGGTGCTAATACTGTTATGTGGAAAATGGAATAGGTCTTTGGATTATGGACGCGGATATTCTCTAATGGACGACGGCTGGATTATGAATGACGGACTAGACGCTTGTAATTGCGTGGAAACACTTCGAAAGGGTACCCGGGGCTCCCGCTGGAGTAGGGTGATGAGCTGCGCTGTATCCATGGTGTCTCTGACTAGCTGGCGTAGTCACACAGGACGTTTCTTTGCTGATCCACTGAAGACGTTATCAAACTCGGCCTAGCAAATCACGTTAATGGAATGGTGTAGAGGTACGGCGAAACGCAGTTTCAACCGTAAGTTTCCTTTCTTGAGCAAGGCCAGCTGATGATCGTGTTCCAAGGTAGGGGTGAGGTCGAAGGCAAACAAATGTACCCACGGGCAAAGTCTCGTCGACTGATGGTAAAACGCTATATAGACGATTTTTTCGCTGTGGATAATCGCTATGTAAATGACGCAGTGAGTGAGTGAGTGAGTGGATAGGGTTTAACGTCGCTTTCAACATTTTTTCAGCTATATCACGACGGGGAAGGGAAGGGACGGGAGGGGGAGAGGCAGGGGAACCTACTTGTAACAGAGCAGATCTAATGCTGCCATTTTATAGTGCTGTCCCACTGAAATATCATGCCGTAGGCAGACATGACACCCCACTCAGTCACATTATACTGACACCGAGCAGTGAATGATATATATCCAACTACACTGGATTTGAAGGAAACTACAGATAACCCTACAGGCACATCATATTTAGACCTATATCTCTATAAAAATGAAGCGGGCCTTCTCTCTCGTCGACTGTATGACAAGAGATGATTACAATTTCGACATCGTAAACTATCCCTTTCTGGACAGTAATATTCCAGTGGGACCTGCATATGGCGTATACATATCACACCTAGTAGCATTCGCTAAATCCTGTGTTAAATGTGACGATTTTAATCAACGTCACAAAACAGAAGCTTATAAAACAGGGCTACAACACCAAGTGCCTCGACTCAAAAGTTTCTCAAATTTGGCGATACATATCGCATGCTGACAGCAAAATACGAGCGTAGCGTGCAAGATCTATGGCGTTACGTTTCGTAACTGGTGTCTTTCCGCTTAACCCGGGGCTAGGGGCCGTATGAACCCATGTGCTTCAAGATCCTCATGGTACTCATATGAACAGTCACAATCAAAGCGTGACTGAGATACATCATTCTTTAGATGACGACTTTACAAAAAATATTATGGATTAAGAATAGTGATCAGCGATACGGATTTGATATTTTTGGAACATCATGATGTCTTGCCAGCATCATTGAAAACTGTTGACCGCTTCTCTCTTGCAGGAAACAAGCCTATGTTTATGTATACTATGATTGTCTTTTTGAATTTGGTGCTAATACTGTTATATGGAATATGGAATAGGTCTTTGGATTATGGACGTGGATATTCTCTAATGGACGACGGCTGAATTATGAATGACGGACCAGACGCTTGTAATTCCCTTCGTCCTGATTGTTTTGTCTTGTAGCTGTAAACAGGTTCAGGTTGCTCCGCACATATTGATGGTGACCAAAATCCGATTGTAACGGGTGGGCTGGTATTTTATGGCCAGCCACGTGCAGTGCCACAAACTTGATGTTGAAATGTTGAAAGTGGAAAGGATTCTCAGCCCAGTGTTCATTGAAACTGGTGTTGGTGACACACGCCAGGGTAAGACGTTTATGTAGATCCCCTAGAAATAAATTTCACGATTGGCCATCATCGTACCCGCTGGCACAGAGAACACCTTGGTCTGTTCGCGTCGGATGGGGTAGAGGGCTCCTTTTTAGCCCACCATCACTAGATGGGGGGCTGTTCAAATCGCTTTTTGTCCGTGGTCCGTCGTCTGTCGGTAAACAATTCGTGTTATCGCGATTTCTCAGGAACTACTGCATGGATCTTTCTCAAATTTGGTACACAGGTACGCCTTGGGGTCTAGTTGGGCAACATACCTTTTCTCATCCGATTCGAAAATCCAATATGGCCACAAGGCGGCCATCTTGGATTTCCCCATGAAACCTTGTTATCGCGATTTCTCAGGAACTGCTGCATGGATCTTTCTCAAATTTGGTACACAAGTTCCACTTGGGGTCTAATTGTGCAAGATACCTTTTCTGGTACGATTCGAAAATCCAATATGGCCACCAGGCAGCCATCTTGGATTTCCCCATGAACCTTTGTTATCGTGATTTCTCAGGAAGTACTGCATGGATCTTTCTCAAATTTGGCACACAGATTCCCCATGGGGTCTAGTTGTGCAAGATGCCCTTTTTCGGTCCGATTCGAAAATCCAATATGGCCACCAGGCAGCCATTTTGGATTTCCCCTTGAACCTTTGTTATCGTGATTTCTCAGAAACTGCTGCATGGATCTTTCTCAAATTTGGTACACAGGTTCCTCTTGGGGTCTAGTTGTGCAAGATACCTTTTCCGGACCGATTGGAAAATCCAATATGGCCACCAGGCGGCCATCTTGGATTTCCCCATGAAATCCTGTTATCCGATTTCTCAGGAACTACTGCATGGATCTTTCTCAAATTAGGTACACAGGTTTCCCTTGGGGTCTAGTTGTGCAAGATACCTTTTCTGGTCCGATTCGAATATCCAATATGGCCACCAGGCGGCCATCTTGGATTTTCCCATGAACCTTTGTTATCGTCATTTCTCAGGAAGTACTGCATGGATCTTTCTCAAATTTGGTACACAGGTTCCCCATGGGGTCTAGTTGTGCATGGTACCTCTTTGGCTCGATTCGAAAATCCAATATGGCCACCAGGCGGCCATTTTGAATTTCCCCATGAAATTTTGTTATCGTGAATTCTCAGGAACTACTGCATGGATCTTTGTCAAATTTGGTATACAGGTCCCCCTTGTGGTCTACTTGTGTAAGATACCTTTCCTGGTCCGATTCCAAAATCCAATATGGCCACCAGTGGGCCATCTTGGATTTCCCCATGAAACTTTGTTATTGCGATTTCTCAGAAACTACTTCATGGATCTTTCTCAAATTTGATACACTGGTTCCCCTTTGTGTCTAGTTGTGCGAGATACCTTTTCTGGTCCGATTCGAAAATCCAGTATGGCCACCAGGCGGCCATCTTGGATTTCCCCATGAAACTTTATCGTGATTTCTCCATAAGTATTGCGTGGATCTTTCTCAAACTTGGTACACAGGTTCTCCTTGGGGTTTAGTTGTGCAAGATATTATTTTCGGTCCGATTCGAAAATGTAATATGCCCACCAGGTGGCCATTATGGATTTCCCCATGAAATTTTGTTATCGTGATTTCTCAGGAAGTACTGCATGGATATTTCTCCAATTTGGTAAACAGGTTCCCCTTGTGGTCCAGTTGCGCAAGATACCTTTTTGGTCCGATTCGAAAATCCAATATGGCCACCAGGTGGCCAACTTGAATTTCCCCTTGAAACATTGTTATCGTGAATTCACAGGAAATACTTCATGGAACTTTCTGAAATTTGGTACACAGGTCCCACATGGGGCCTAGTTGTGCAAGATAACCTTTTTGGTTACGTTTCAAATTAATACGGTATTTCAGAGTTGTGACGTTGCATCACAAGAGTAGGCGGATCAAACGGGGCATATTCTATATATTGACTATAGGAAATATCCATACCTTCACCTTCTAAGTCAAGGAGTTCAAATGATCTCGAATTAAAATGTATTTCTTCAAATTTTAAATCAGTTTACTTTAGTCCATGCCATTGCAAGTGAACTGCCCCACCGTTTCGTCTGCCGACGGGTCGGCTACACGAAGGGACGTCACTCTTGTGACACAACGTCACAACTCGACAACTGTAGACTACTGCGTGTTTCGATCCAAGAAAGATAATCAGGATTCAGACACTTTCAAAGTTCAACATTACTGCACAGACCGGATCCCTTCAGTATTAAGTTTTGTACCATCTTACTATTTTCGAGCTAGTATCTTAAAAGAGATAACTCAAACTAGCCTAGTAAACCGAACAGAAATAGCATTCGTTCCTCATTATAAGATCTTAAGTATGTTTCATAGCTCATGCGAAAGTGCCAAAGAGATTTGTCTTCGCTTCCAGTACCCAATGATGACACGTGCAAAAAAAAAATACTACAAAACGAAGATGAAGGATCCTCTGGATATTCACTTTCAGACTAACTTTGCTCATTTCACTTGTACTATAACAACCGACATCAAGTACAGTTTCTAGAAATCTTGAAACTCTTGAAACTTAGAAAGATAATATCTTGGTGTTTTCCAGTGTCCCTTTTTCGATCTTTTTCGCTCAAATTCGAAATTATGTAAACAAAATTACAAATTAGTTGGTTGTTCTTAGTAACAATGAACAAAAAGATCCTCTTGTCATTAGCTTACAATTATCGGACGATGGTGAGCGCCAAGATCCTTCAGGATCTCTCGTTTGGATAAGGCTTCCCTGTTGCAAATCCAGGGTACGGACAAACAGGGCTGCTTCTACGACGATCTTGTAATTGGGACATCTCCACCTGCCATCAAGGCGAAGGTGGGTGGCGAACGGATCAACTTGATCTTGATGGATACGCCGTTCATCGGGTAGCGGTCTTGCATGGACAGGTCGTCGTGCAGTCGACCCATCATATCGACGGATTTGATACCGGCTGTATACCTCTTGCGTGCCGTGAACTCTCCATTCGCAACGGCGGTCGCATCCATTTCACCGGGTGAATCCCTGTAGTACAGTGGGGCGGTCAATTGTGTTTTTTCGCATCTTCGCCGTACGACAGCAGCGTTTCGATGTAGGCTCAGTACGGGTACGTATTGGTGGACGTACTGATGAGTTTATCATTCAGACTGATATCGACCTGTTGGAACAGCGAGTGCAGCCAGAGATTCACCGGGGCTACGGCCGCATCGTCGGCGATGTCCTCTCCGTTGCCTTGCACCACTTTGGCTTTCACGTAAAAGTACGTGTGGGCTAAATCCAGGTAGGCCGTATCTTTATTTTCGATGGTAAATTCCAGCAGTCCCGTTCCCGTAAGGCTAGCCAGGGGACGATGTTCTACCCAACGACCTTCAGCGACACTGGTCTATGTGGGTGGAATAGTCCACAAATCCATTCCACTGTTGGTAGACGGACACGACTCGGAGGGAATGAATGCCATTATGCGAAGATGTCTCTCTTCTTCTGGGGTGTGCGTCGTCGAGGTGTTGGCTGTCGAATGACTCTCCGCTGTGACGGGGGTTGTCTTTTATTGCCTACAGTGCGTTGTGCTTTGGCGACCAAGACGCTGCCTGCTTCTTTGGCCCGTCGTTTCAAGGCTTGTCGGGGTACCGTACCCCCACGACATCATCGGCGACTTGCAGTCCACTGAGTACCGCTTGTTTGCCGATTGCTTTTACCCCACGCGTCACCAAGGGTAAGAACGTTTTGACGATACTCCCGAGTATGTTACCCAGCCCGTGACCTCGTTGAATGCGTGCACCGCTAAAGACCTGACCTCCACCTCCCGTTTGTTCCTTGTAATAGTCTGTATAGCTGTCCGTTTGGCACTGGTAAGGCACGTACATTATACGAAGTGGGGAGAACGCGCTCGTCGGAAATGAAGTGTCAGTACCACTTTTCCTCTATCGAATGCCACCGGTCGTCCCGTATCTCTTATATCCACCGTGATAGTGTTGATATCGGACTGTCGTACGAGTAGGTAGAGTGTGTGTGTGAAACTGTGGATGACTTGATCTCCATACTTCTTTTTAATGGGGACCACCCGTAACAGAGGTGTATTGACATCACCCACAATGTGGTTGTAGACGTAGAGTCCGTACATATCCGCCTTCATATCCATCGAGATCTGGTCATGGTCCTCGGATGGACCCGTGTAGGTCGGGTGAGCGAGACCCAGCATTTGCTGTAGGATAGGACTCAGCACGACACTCACGTTGGCGGTGAGGAGGATCTGTGCCTTGTTGTGGTGTGCGTTGTAATCGAAGTCCACGTGATTCTTGAAGGGGAAGGTTTTTATGGGTTTTGAAGTATTCGTGACCTCCCGTAGCGATTTATAATGCAACATACTTCTCAGTCCCTGCATGAACTCCTTGGGGGTATCGTATTGGCCTTCGGAGCGGTTGAGTCGGGTGTCTTTCCCTTGGTAGATCACCTCGTACCACACTTCAATGCCGACTCCCCGTCGATGAGTTTGCCCTTGTACATGGAACACCTACCGTATTTCAATTTTACGGGTGTTACTGGCACGGCCACGAATGTCACTTCACCGCTGGACGTTTCAACGAACGGCGTTGCAAAACAGCAGCAGAACTGCGGGCAGAAGTGGTGGAGAATGGAGATTACGTGAAAGAGTTGGGGTACCACCTGATCGAACTGTGGGAGTGTGAATTTCACGACATATGCCAGACTCTACCACGCTCACGCGACTTCCTTAAAGCGTGAGAGTATCCCCTCAGTCGCCGGCCACTCTTGACCACACCCCAGATTCTCGATGCCGTCCGTACCGAGGCACTCTACGGCTTTGTAGAATGCGACCTCCCAGCTTTAAGAACACAGAGGTGAGTCGGGCCGACATTGGAGAGACCATGGGGGCCTATGCTGAGCAACACGAGTGCCTGCCTCAACCTCGTCAGATGCTGATTGGGAGTATGTGGGGAGAGAAAATCTTGCTAGGCACCCCTCTACTAAAGTGGTACATGAGTCACGGGTTCCAAGTGACGCGAGTGTACCAAGTCATACAGCATGTACCGAACGCTTGTTTTGCGGGGCATGCCGACATCGTAACGTCTGCTCGTCGTCAAGGCGATGAAGATCCCAGTAAGGCCATTATCGGTGAATCCTGGAAACTGACGGGCAATGGCTACTATGGGAAAACCGTGACCAACCAAGACAATCACGCCAACGTGAATATTTGCACTACCAAACACGCGCGCAAAAAGTTCAACTCCCCTCTGTTTCGGTCCGTCGACGTCATCGATGACGATACGTATGAAGTCACTTCAGCCAAAAAGACCACGCGTTACAACTTACCGCTCCAAATTGGATGTATGGTATACCAGGTAGCCAAGCTGAGGATGCTGCAATTTTTGTACGATTTCATGCACGTTTATTTCGAGGCCTCTGACTGGCAGTTACTGGAAATGGATACAGACTCTGCCAAAATGGCTGTCTCTAATGCGGATTGGAAGTCACTCGTGAAACCGGAAGTACGAGCGCAGTATGAGGCGGAACGGGACCAGTGGCTACCGAGAAAAGACCATTACCAGTACGACAAGCGGACTCCAGGCCTATTCAAGTTAGAGTGGAGTGGTGATGCCATGATCGCCCTGTCGTCCAAGACGTACTACTGTTATGGTGGAAACGAAGACAACAAGTTTAGCTGCAAAGGGGTGAGCCGACGCGATCCTGCCATTAACAAAGCCCTCTACCTGGACGTGCTCCAAAGCCAGGCCAGTGATAGTGGAACCAACAGAGGAGTCCGGGTCGTCGACAACCAGATGCGATCGTACATCCAGCAACGGGATGCCTTCACTTTCTTTTATCCCAAACGGAAAATCCTTCCAGATGGGGTCAGTACGACGTACCTGCACTTCTGAATACTACATATATTATCCGATGACGTCAGTGAACTATACCCGGACTTGTGAATTTATGAACTCTATGAATAATGTACATACATAGATATTTGAACTCGAATTAGTCTATATATACATTACACCAGTTCGGTGGATTTGTCTAATTGTGAACTGTTATATACTTCATTCTTATGAATAATTATTCTATATACATTACGCCCGTTCGATGAATTGGTCTAATTGTGAACTGTTACATACTTCACTCAAGTTCTGACTTCGCATATTCTCTATATACATACGTGTTCACCTTAATTCTTGTTTGCACCAGTTCCACGTTCTTATATACTTGTTCACCTTACATACTTGTACATACTTGTATATACATTCTTGTTCAAGTTACTTGTTCACTAATATAAAACATTCGAACTCCACTTGGGTTTTCATGAAGTTTTTTATAGAACGTCAGAACAACAACACCGCAAGGGAAAAATTGGGAAATACTAACCATGCTCCGGGCAGGTTATATGCATATCAGGGCCTTAACGCCTATGTTGGTTTTCTGGGTATTGATGGGTTACATTTGGCTCCATCCTAGACCACTGGTTGGCTACTTTCCCAGCTGACTCATTGACTCAAAAACTACCTCCGAACACAGAAGAGTTCCAATTTTTCCTTAGACGTGGATGATTTGTACTGACTTTCAACATCCGGGACCTCTTCAACATCCGGGATTTCCCACTGGGTTTCCCCCGGCCCAGCTGTGTGTGTGTGTGTGTGTGTGTGAGTGAGTGAGTGAGTGAGTGACGTGTCCAACGCTCGTGAGGCGTGCCCAATGCCCGTCTTAACGCATGGACGCACTATCGATGGTGAGCGAGTGAGAGTGAGTGAGTGAATGGTCATATTAGGTTGTTTAGGAGTAGTAGCCAAAGTTGACATTTTGGGGGTGTGAAGGAAGGTGTTTGGGGTAGAAATGGACCATCCTTGGTCCGAATGCGTCGTGTGAAGTGGCGTCTTGTAGCAACGCTCGCCAACTCTTGTCTGTGTATTCAGAACTTCATTGTTCTGATCTCAGAATGAGGGACACGAGTTAATCCCTATATGTACAGACACCACCACAGACCACTATTACCCCCACCACACACCAGTTCTACCACCACCTCACACACTACCACATACCACCACCACTACCGCCATCACCGGGCGTTGACGCCCGTCAACGCCCGGTGGTGGTGGTAGCTGCCATGTGGCGGAGCTCTGCGATTTTACATCCGAGACCTTGTCAACATCCGGGTTTCCCAGTGGGTTTTTCCCGTCGCTTCTCCGTCTTCCATTCGGATACTGTGGTTTTACATCCGGGTCCTCATCTTACATCCCGGATTTTCCATGCTTACTGTCACGTGACCGCAAATGACCTTTAACCATTGACATGATGTAAAGGCTAAATTGACTTTTTTGACCATTGACAGGCTAAATTAGTTCTTATTGACCTACTTCCGACAGGGGCGCCACCTGTCTTGTGACGTCACTTTCGGTTCCGGTCACGTGACCGGAAGTGACCTTTGACCCCTGCGCATGCGATACTGGATATTAACAATGGTGCGCCGGAAGTGACCTTTGACCCCTGCGCTGCTCGGAAGTGACGTCATCGTTGGACGCCCGTGAACGCTTAGCTTAACGCTTCAACGCCCTGGTGAACTAGCTCAGAAGCTCTGATTTTCATGGAATTACCACTACTTCAGAGAAATGAGCTGACGTCCGTCAATGCTCGTCTCAACGTCTTAACGCCCTATCCTAACGCCCTAACGCTCATAGACCGGTCAATCTGCGGGCTGGGGAAGTAAGGTCATATGCAAATTTGAAACGTGCCCTTTCGGCAGTTGGGCCATTTCCATGAACCGGTTAACTACGGTATACAAAAGAACCAAAATCACATTGTTGTAGGAAAAAACAGATTTTATTTCATAGCAGAGAACACAACATATATATATGTACAGCAGTGTAATATCTGCAGTGTAAGTGCACCTATACTTCAGCATTGATCAAATATTTGGTCACCAAAAAGGTGACGTTGGTCATCATCTCCACCTGCCATTTGGTGTCGAGGCGCTGTTAATAGGCCCATTCCAATGTCTCCAGTTGGGCCAGGGCTGTCTCCAAGGACGCACGATTGGTGATGGTGAAAGGATGGTCGTACACTGGGTTGTTGGCACTGGAATAGAAAAGCGCAATTGACCCGTCATAAGATGTACCCAAATGCTACATTTAATCTGAAGGCCGTAGGTTGGTCGTTGAAGATGGCTTTCACGTAGCTGCGTAGACGGGCAAGGTCAGTCAGTCGGAAATTGTAGATACCTTGAACAGGGCGATGACGGTGGAAATAGTGCCGGATCATGGGCCAATGGCGCCAATAGATGTCACTCACTGGTAGGTCTTCGTGTAACAGATCGCTAGGAACATTTATGCGTTCGTCCTCGAAGTGTACTTTGCTCTCCACGTCGTACGAAATCTGTCGTCGGAATTTGACTGTTGAATTAGGGCGACATCATCATCGGCCCTAGTGCGATGGGTGGGAGTTCCCGCTGTCTCGATACTGGTGCCTACGGGCTCCTCCACACTGGGATCAATCTCCATCGGCTCTTCAATTCGGGACGGTGGATCGACCTCCATGGGTTCTTTCATTCGAGGAAGCAGGGGTAGGGAAAGAAGATGGAAAGGCTCCTCGACAGTGGGATCAGTCTCCATCGGCTCTACAATTCGGGGCGTCGGATCGACCTCCATGGGTTCTTCCGTTCGCGGATGCATTTTCATGGGAACTGAAATATCCGGTCTGGAGAGTGGCGAGCGTGATCCGTGTATGACACTATGGTGACGTCCCAATTGACTGGGGCGTTTGAATTGACCACACTCTTCGCATGTATATTTGGGTACATCATGGCGTGCACCTGTGTGACGACGTAAATGATCCGGGCGCTCAAACGACTGTGTACATATCGTACAGCTATACTGGGCGGTACCGTCGTGCTTGGTAGCCTCATTGCGGCGCAAGTCGTGCAGACGAGTGAATGATTTCGAGAACGTAGTACAAGTGAAGATATTGGTGGTTGACAGAGTGTCTGATGAAACGGCCACAAGGGCTTGGGTGCTGGCCAGGTAGGCAAGCAGGTCTTCTTAATCGTCCTGGTCAGGTTCAGGCAGGCATGCAGACCGTAGATTGAAGCAATGCCGTCAAAATTCCGGCTTTTATAGACCAACATAGAAGTACCCGGATGTTACATAGTCCCCGGATGTAAGACGAGTACCCGGATGTTCCAGGGAAAAACCCGGTGCTTATCAATTGGCTGTCTAAGAATGAAGGAGCTGACTGATTGACTCTTTTTCTGGCAAATCCATTGATTCTTTTACCCACCGCTCATTGGTTATTTTTTCGACCGCTGATTGGTCCAAATGGAGCTGTCCATCCTTTCCAGGTTCATTTACAAGCCCTTCAAGCTGCCTAGAGCAAACTCCAGGTTCAATGAAACCCTATCACATTGAAAATACCCCGATGAAAAAGAATGACGCAATTCACTCCCCAGTGGGAAACCCCGATGGAAAACCCGAAACCCGGATGTTGAAGAGGTCCGCGCTCCAAGGTCACATGCCATCTGACCTTTGCCGGAACTGTAGTGCACTTGACCTCCACAACCCTCCACAATAACGCCACCTGTCGGAATCAAGAGTTACCTCCCCCGGCAAAATAGGGCAGTATCGGTCTTTTATATACTACTCGTTACCTACTGTATAAATAACTGTCTGCTTTTGTGTATACACAACGCACGGTATGTATCCAAACAGATCTCTACCAATGCAAACGATCTCTACCATCTGCACAACGATCTCCACCAGCTAATATTACGGGTTTACGAGCAGTGGTATGTACCAATGTTAGCTTATTTTGCCAGGAAGACCTGAGTAATACTCGGAATGATATAGCGCAGCGTACGCCTAAATATACGAGGAAATACATTTCGTTCTTGTTTCAAACGTGCGTCCTCTGATTATTTCATAATCAGGGACACCGATCGCCCCATCGACGATTCAGTATTGAGAATGTCTTTAATGTCTTGAATTGAAATTCTGATATATACGGGTAAAAACGGGAAATTCTCACATATACGGGTAAAAATCAGCAAGTTTATGTGAAAATATGTGTGCACAATGTACTTTTCGGAAATTACAATTACAACGATCTCTACCAATTCCTGACAATTATCTCTACAGGTTCGGTGCATGGAAAGTGTTGGACAAAGATCTACAAATCAAGTCGTATGAACAGGCCGAGAACCAGAGATATATTGTGCGGATTTGTCTGATGCCAAGTTGCGCACGCATGCACGAAAGATGATCGAGTCAGTTCGGTCTCGTGCACCCCTGTTGGCTGACCTGTATCTGTTCTCTTATGAATATGACTATATGCAGGCGCTTTCAAAAACCGATCCATTCAAAGCCCGTTCCTTCTCATTCACCAAACGCTATATAGACGATCTTCTCGCTGTGGATAATCGCTATATAAATGACGCAGTGAAGGATATATATCCACCTTCACTGGATTTGAAGGAAACTACAGATAGCCCTACAGGCACATCTTATTTAGATCTCTATCTCTATAAAAATGAAGCGGGCATTCTCTCTCGTCGACTTTATGACAAAAGAGATGATTACAATTTCGACATCGTAAACTATCCCTTTCTGGATAGTAATATTCCAGTGGGACCTGCATATGGCGTATACATATCTCGCTTAGTAGCATTTGCTAGATCCTGTGTTAAATGTGATGATTTTAATCAACGTCACAAAACATTGTTGCAGAAACTTATAAAACAGGGCTATTCCACCAAGCGCCTCCACTCAAAGTTTCTCAAATTTGGCGATACATATCGCATGCTGATAGCAAAATACGAACGTAGCGTGCAAGATCTATGGCGCTACGTTTCGTAACTTGTGTCTAATTCCGCTTAACCCGGGGCTAGGGGCCGTATGAACCCATGTACTTCAAGATCCTCATGGTACTCATATGAACAGTCACAATCAAAGCGTGACTGAGATACATCATTCTTAGATGACGACTTTACAACGAATATTATGGATTAAGAATACTGATCAGCGATACGGATTTGATATTTTTGGAACATCATGATGTCTTGCCGGCATCATTGAAAACTGTTGACCGCTTCTCTCTTGCAGGAAACAAGCCTATGTTTATGTATACTATGATCGTCTTTTTGAATTTGGTGCTAATACTGTTATATGGAAAATGGAATAGGTCTTTGGATTATGGACGCGGATATTCTCTAATGGACGACGGCTGGATTATGAATGACGGACTAGACGCTTGTAATCGTCATTGGGAGCTCGGAAAATTACGTACCGGTACACAATGTGCATGACCTTAGTCCGAAGGTTCGAAGTGAGAACGAAGAAATTGGCTTGATATAATGAAGATGATCTCAACACTCTTAAAATGAAAGCGTTTTATTTAACATTATTAATGTCCGAGGTGTTACACCATCATATAAACTGTTATATTTGTAACACTCTCAGAAAGTGTTGAAAAAATATCTAACATTATGCTACACTTTACTAGGCTGAATTTAACACTTGTATAGTGTTGTATTGCTCATCATACTGGAATATAATGTGGGATATAAAACTTTTTTTTTTTTCAACGCTTTTTGTCAATTCTCGGACATTTATAGTGTTACATACAACAATTTCAATTTAACACTTTCTGAGAGTGGACACGTTTTCGAGTCCAGTGGCTAACCCTAGATTTTGTGGTGTGAATAGCGGGGATGTTGATCAGTAGAACTTAAATAAATTAAATGGTCTTAGATCTAGATTTTTCTGTATATACCCGCGAATATCACCACGTCACATGTGTTTTTGCCAAAATCATGGAAAATACATTTTCTGCGCAGCAAGGCAAGGAATTCAAAGCATAGGCCTACAGATATATCCGCATGCATTGTTTTTTTATTGGATCATAAACACACCGGAAAGTCGATAATAAATGAATAAATTTTATATGACTTTACATTTAATTCAAATATATGGCGTTGAAAACTGCATTTTAAGACTACGAAACAATCTCCAAACTCGGAAACCATCATGTGAGCTATGCTGATATTTTGAACACTGTTTCCCCGTCATGCGATCTTATTATCATCGAATAAAAAGTGTGGGTCTTCGATCCACTTTTTTATGTAAAAAACTTTGAGTGTTCCTATTTCCATAGTTTTCGCGACGTCATTAACTCCCCTGATAACATCTCTCATCGGAAAGATGAAATGTCCTAAAATAATTGTGTTACGGCAACAGAAAATATATGTACACAATATGTGAAAGTTCTACCTGGATCGCTTTATGATTACGTATAATTATGACATGAAATTGGAATCCGTATCATGTGCTATTTCCTGAAAAAAAAGGATCTAAATGGAGCCATTTTATTTTTTCGATTTCAACGGCACCACGTATAGGCCAAAATGCCGCCTTATCGTATCATCTCTTTTTTTTCAATTTCAAATCGCCTTTATTTGTGTACCGGTAAATGTATCTTTTTGCCAAAAGCATCAGCGTGTTGATAGCACATTGTTCCTTCCCCCCCAACGTAATCATGTTAGGGAGACCCTTATCAATAAATATATATGAAAATCAATAAAGACAAAATCATATTGCCATGTTTGAGCGATCCCGCTCTATAAACTGGAGGAAAAAAGGGGCGTTTTTGCTCAATAACTTTGATTCCTTCGAAACCAATGCTCCAAAACTTCAGGCGCATTAATCTATCTATTGTTCCACGTCCTTTAATTAATATGCCATTTTAAGAACCAGTCAATGTTGTTTCAGTAGCGTGACAGATATTTGGCCTATTAAATTAGATAAATAACAAGTTACTTTTAGCAAACGACCGCTTTTATCTCCATTTTAGAGAGCGGGATCGACCTAACATGGTAATATGATTTTGTCTCTATTGATTTCCCTTGTAGACCCATTGGTTTCAGCTTATAAATCTCCCGGAGTAGGCCTATCCCAACACTGTAAGCGCTGATAGAGATCGTTGTCAACTTCAACATAGAAAAACATGCATATCACAAACTCATGGTAGAGATCGTTGTAAAATGAATAGTGATTTTGATTGAAATTCTTCTCCCAATCAAACAGGACGACTTTGAGGCTTAATTATTTCAGTTACTTGAACAATAAGCCATACTTAAAGGGACAAACACAGCTGGTGTACAGTCAGATATGCCCTAAAATAGACCATTCTTTGATGATGGAGTCGATTCTCCTAATCGGCATAGCAATCCTGTGTCCCAAATTAAAAAATAACGAAAAGACATCAGGCTTTAGCTTGCACGTGCTATAAATCTAGATACTCATATGGGTACGCTGAGCTATGTGGTTTACAGACCTTTTCGGTGCTTGGCTGATTATTTTGCCTTGACCGGACATGCTCCTCTCGAACATCTAACAATTTATCGCTTCACGCACCGGTAGAGATAATTTCATTACGGGTAGAGATCGTTTGCATCTGTTTGGATATATACCGTGCAACGGTAGCTTGGTTTTCTTAACCCGATATTTACGAAAGACTTTTCTAAGCTTGTGTTTGCATATATATGTATTTCCTTTAGTTGTGCTTCGAATTTGAGGCTAATATTGTCTTATGAATTGGGTCTTTTAATTGTGGACGCGACAAGTCCACATGGGCGAAGGATTGTTACTAATATGTCAAATCTGACGGGTGTATTCTTTGTTGATGTTCAAATGATCAAAATGTCACATAGAGTATAAATAGCCCGACAATTAGTCATTCGGGAGGGATTCTAACTGGCTTCTATGTGGGTGCATTAGATTGTGCTACTGGATATTACCTTTGCCTGAGATTACTGACTGTTGGACTATTCCTGTGTTTTGACCGTTGTGTTATCTACGTGATTGAACTGTCGGAGATTGGACCCTTTGCTGGAACAGTAAACGGCTGAGCGGTGTGGACTATAAAAATACAGGAACGCGATTTCTGCGCCTCGGCACGGACTGCATAGAGATTTGCACGTTAGTACGGTCTGTGAGAGATACACAGGTATAGCATTGAACAGTAAGACTATATTTCATATTTGTTTGTTAATGTATTGACCTCTCTAATTTGTATATGATTTTAGTATTGTAAATAAATATTTGATTGTTAATCCTTGATTTCACAAAAGCTTTCTGTTACGTTTTTTTCTATTATCGTTTATGACGTAACAGAAATTGTGGGCCTGCCCGCGAGCATTGTTTACAGCTGCCAGCTGATCAGCTTTGCCACATAGTTCTAAAGTGATCTGTTTTTGCAACATAGTTAATTAATACATTCTCTGAATTTGTGAAGTCAGGAAGTATTATATTATCAGCATGTTAGGTCAGGTCTTTGGATTATGGACGCGGATATTCTCTAATGAACGACGGCTGAACTATGAATGACGGATCAGACGCTTGTAATTTGACCCAGCACAGTTTGCCTTAGAGCCTAGTCAGGAGGAATTTAACGAACTACGCAAAGAGGATTTGTTCGCGCTGGGTAAATTCCTACAAATTAAAGTTAAAACATCTTGGAGAAAGCAAGACATTAAGAAACTCATTATTAAACATTTTGTTGGCAAACCACTATGGGATGAAAGTCATTTTGATTTAACTGAAATTGTTTGGAAATAAAGAAATCAGAATTGCAAAATCAGCTGGTATTAAAGAGATTAGAATTAGAAAGAGAGGAAAGAGAGAAAGGAAGAGAATTAGAGATAGAAAGATTAGAAAAAGAGGAAAGAGAGAAAGAGAAAGAAAAACAGTTTCGGTTAGAGAGAGAAAAGTTAGAAAAAGAGGAAAGAGAGAAAAAGAAAGACAGTTTCAGTTAGAAATAAAACATTTGGAATTACAGTCGCGAACAAATCTTCCTGCAGATGCACCTGTACAATCACAATCAAAATTTGATGCAGCTCGTCAAATACATCTCGTCCCACCATTTCAGGAAAAAGCTGTTGATAAATATTTTCTGCATTTTGAGAAAATTGCTGAATAAATTTAAACTGGCCAAAAGAAAATTGGAGTTTACTTCTTCAAAGTGTTTTGATCGGAAAGGCAAAGGACATTTACACTCAATTGACGGTAGAACAAGCATCAAATTATGACATAGTGAAGGATTTAATCCTTAAAGGTTATGAATTAGTTCCTGAAGCCTATAGACAAAAGTTTCGTAGTTGTGAAAAAGGAAACCCTCAGACTCATGTAGAATTTGCTCGTTCAAAAGAACAGTTATTTGATAGGTGGTGTGCTTCGGTTAAAATTGACAACAACTTTGAAAACCTTAGACAGCTTATGCTGGTAGAGGAATTCAAAAGGTGTATCAATGGTGATATTAGAACATTTCTTGATGAAAAGAATGCCAACACTTTAGACCAAGCAGCCCGATTTGCTGATGAATACGCTCTGACACACAAATTATCATTTGTCATTGATCATTCCAGTTTAATCTCTCAGGTAACAAACCCAGTTCTTTCTCAAGGCCTAAAACTTTCAACCCCAGTTACAAAGGTCAAACACAAAGTCTCAGTCACTTTTAACACTCAAAATAAGTCTCCCGTTTGCAGCTACTGTAAGAGGGACGGCCATTTAATGGCTGATTGTTTTGAATTGAAAAAAAGACCACAAGATCAAGCCTTACAAAAGCCTAGTGGCTTCCTCATTTCAAGATCTATAGTTCTATCAAGGATAAGATTGGTAGTTTTTCAAATCCTGTTATGGAGATTTTTGAACCATTTATCCACAATGGTTTTGTGTCACTTTCAAGTGATTTTTCTAATGCTGCTCCTGTGAAAATTTTGCGAGACACGGGTGCATCCCAGTCTCTTTTGTTGGCAGATATTTTGCCGTTTTCTGATTCTTCATCTGCAGGCAGTAATGTCCTGATTAAAGGGATAGATTCTGTAAATTACACACCCGTTCCGCTCCATAGCGTTCATCTGTCTTCCGACTTGATTTCTGGACCTGTTACGGTGATCTTGCGAGAGACAAGATCGGGGTTAACCCGATTGTAGCTGAAAAGCCTTGTTTGGATCAGATTCATGATCCAGTTGAATACGAAATTCAAAGTTTGTATTCTGCTTGTGCAGTCACTAGAGCTATGAGTAAATTGGCTGGAATGTTCTAATGACAAAATTTCAAATCACAGCTGGTTAATGAACAGCATAGTGCCAAGGACATTTCCAAGTTGTTTGATAGGGCAGTAAATGAGTGTGATGTAACTCAAGAGCCTGTGTGTTACTTTTGTAAGAATGGTGTTCTTATGCGCAAATTGCGACCGCCAGATGTGTCACCTGATGATGAGTGGGCAATTAAGTATCAGATTGTGGTACCAAAGTCATATCGTTTAGATATCCTCAGACTAGCCCATGAAACACCTCTTTCAGACCATTTAGGTGTTAACAAAACATACTGCAAAATTCTAAATCATTTCTATTGGCCAAATTTAAAGAAAGATGTTACGGAATTTTGTAGGTCATGCCACACATGTCAAATGGTAGAGAAAACCAACCAAACCATACCAAAGGCCTCTCTAAAACCAATCCCTGCATTTGGGGAATCCTTTAGTAGGGTGATTATAGATTGTGTTGGTCCATTACCAAAAGCAAGGTCAGGCAATCAATACATGTTAACAATCATGTGTGCTTCAACCACGTTTCCTGAGGCGATTCCTTTACGGAATATTAAGGCAAAAACTATTGTTATTGTTTTTCACACTTTTCAGCCTACCCCAGTCCGTTCAGTTTGACCAGGGATCTAATTTCATGTCAGGATCTTTCAACAAGTCATGCATGAATTGGGAATAAAGCAGCACAAATCATCTGCATACCACCCAGAAAGCCAAGATGCATTGGAAAGATTCCACCAGACATTAAAGAACATGATTAGGACTTATTTTTTTGACACTGAGAAAGACTGGGATGACGGCATACATTTGTTATTGTTTGCTGTTAGAGAGTCTGTTCAAGAGTCTTTAGGCTTCAGTCCATTTGAATTAGTCTTTGGTCATACAGTTAGAGGACCCCTTAAACTGCTAAAGGAAAAGTTTCTAGACTGATCTTGACTCATGTAGTCTCTTACAATATGGGTCGGACTTTCGCATCAGGTTGACTAAAGCACGTGATTTGGCCATGTCAAATTTAAAGTCAGCACAAAAAGGTATGAAAATAACCTTTGATAAACATGCCCTTAAACGAAGTTTCAAACCTGGTGAGAAGGTACTGGCTTTTCTGCCTATTCCTGGTAATCCAATTAAGGCTAGATATTATGGTCCTTATGTCATTGAAAACAAATTAAGTGACCTTAGTTATGTAATTCAGACTCCTGACAGGCGTAAAAACAAACAGTTATGTCATGCAAATATGTTAAAGTTATACATAGACAGAGATAGCACTAACAGTACTGTAAAGCCTGTAAGTGTATTTAGTTCTGACCCTGATAGTAATGAAACTCGTGAAGAGCCCATGACAGCGGCGAAATTACAGAACTCTGACATTCTACTTAATTTAGATTCCAAGTTGTGTCACCTTGAACCAGCGCGTCAGGAAGAACTTCGAACTCTGCTCAGTCAATATGAACATTGGTTTCCCGACATTTCTACTCGGACTGATACAATTCCACATGACGTCGATGTCGGAGATTCCAACCCAGTGAAGCAGCACCCATATCGTTTGAATCCCATTAAACAAAACTACCTGAAAAAGTGATTCAGTATTTATTGGACAAAGACTTCATTGAACCAAGTAATAGTAACTGGAGTTCACCTTGTATCCTCGTTCCAAAGCCAGATGACAGTTACAGGATGCGTACTGACTACAGAAAGGTGAACACATTGACCAAAACAGACACATTCCCTATTCCACGCATTGACGATTGCATTGATAAAGTGGGAAGTGCCAAGTTCGTGTCAAAGTTTGATCTTCTGAAAGGATTTTGGCAAGTTCCACTGACAGATCGTGCGAAGGAGATATCAGCATTCGTCATTCCGGAGGGTCTGTATCAGAACGAAGTTATGCCATTTGGAATGAAAAATTCTCCAGCAACGTTCCAGCGTCTCATCAACCGTGTTACTTATGGTTTGGAAGGATGTGAGACTATGGATTATGGACGCGGATATTCTCTAATGGACGCCGGCTGAATTATGAATGACAGACTAGACGCTTGTAATTACATTGATGACGTCATTGCCTACAGCGATACATGGGAAGATCATCTACAGAGAATTCACGCACTGTTCAATCGGCTGGGTGACGCCAAGCTGACAGTCAACCTTGGAAAAACTGAAGTTGGACATGTACTTCAAGATCCTCATGGTACTCATATGAACAGTCACAATCAAAGCGTGACTGAGATACATCATTCTTTAGATGACGACTTTACAACGAATATTATGGATTAAGAATACTGATCAGCGATACGGATTTGATATTTTCGGAACATCATGATGTCTTGCCGGCATCATTGAAAACTGTTGACCGCTTCTCTCTTGCAGGGAACAAGCCTATGTTTATGTATACTATGATTGTCTTTTTGAATTTGGTGCTAATACTGTTATATGGAATATGGAATAGGTCTTTGGATTATGGACGCGGATATTCTCTAATGGACGACGGCTGAATTATGAATGCCGGACCAGACGCTTGTAATGTACGTGTGATATTCTTGGATCATGTTGTAGGTCAGGGTCAAGTAAAACCTGTAGATGCTAACGTTAGCGCTATCTCGCTATTTCGAAGACCAATATGTAAGAGACAACTGATGCGTTTCTTGGGTATGACTACAGAAAATTTTGTCCAAAGTTTTCAGATATTACTGAACCTTTAACTCCACTCTTAAGAAAGAGGGTAACTTTTGTTTGGACCGATGAATGTGAATCAGCTTTTGAAAACCTGAAATCCATACTCAAGAGCGCGCCAGTTCTTTCAGCACCAGATTTTGATTCACCTTTTAAACTGGCTGTGGATGCTAGTGATGTTGCTGCTGGTGCCGTTTTGTTACAAGAAGGTATAGATGGTGTAGATCATCCAATATGTTATTTTTCACGTAAATTTGACAAACATCGGAGAAATTATTCTACAATTGAGAAAGAATGTTTGGCAATGATATTGGCTTTACAACATTTTGATGTTTATTTTACTCCTTCATCGTTGCCAATTACTGTATTCAGTGATCACAATCCACTTGTTTTCATAAGTAAGATGAAAAACAAAAATCAAAGATTGTTGAGATGGAGTTTGGTGTTACAAGAATACAATATTGAAATCAGACATATTAAGGGCAAGGACAATTTGATCGCTGATTGTTTGTCTCTCATATAATGTACATATGTTTGTCAACATTTTTGCTGTTGTAATATAGATTTTTTTTGTAATAATGTTTTGAATTGTCAAGAAAGTTCCAAGTTTGAAACTTTCTTCCTTTTAAGAGAGGGAGTGGCATGGTATTGTTGCCACTGTGGATATTTCTAGAATAATAGAGCTACTTATTATGTGAGTCATCCATCTGGAATTTTCTCGAAGTCGTGACCGATTTATCGCAAGTAAATGTCGACTATCATAATGGCAAATGGCCGATATACGAAGAGACCCGTATGACGCGGGTAATTGGGTCACAGCGCCATCTACACATAGACTGTTATGATATTGTAATTTACTATCATTGGACTGTCGATGTTTCAGGGATGATAGAGCTACATACTGTTTTGTGGGTTAATCATTTCGAGCTTTCTAGAAGCTGTTGTGACGGTATCGGGGTTAGATTATACGTCAAAGCTGTACCGGTAGAATGTCCTGGAATGCCACATAGAGTATAAATAGCCCGACAATTAGTCATTCGGGAGGGATACTAACTGGCTTCTATGTGGGTGCATTAGATTGTGCTACTGGATATTACCTTTGCCTGAGATTACTGACTGTTGGACTATTCCTGTGTTTTGACCGTTGTGTTATCTACGTGATTGAACTGTCGGAGATTGGACCCTTTTGCTGGAACAGTAAACGGCTGAGCGGTGTGGACTACAAAAATACAGGAACGCGATTTCTGCGCGTCGGCACGGACTGCATAGAGATTTGCACGTTAGTACGGACTGTGAGAGATGCACCGGTATAGCATTGAACAGTAAGACTATATTTTATATCTGTTTGTTAATGTATTGACCTTTCTTAATTTGTATATGATTTTAGTGTTGTAAACAAATATTTGATTGTTAATCCTTGATTTCACAAAAGCTTTCTGTTGCGTTTTTTTCTATTATCGTTTATGATGTAACACCCCCCCCCCCCCAGTCCAAAGTACTGCTGGGCAGTGTTTTAATTGTATATCTTGATGTTTAGACTAGTATATTAAGGGCTTGACACCCGCCCGAGAATCAAAATTTGTAAACAAAAAATGTAATTTTGTATAGTACTATATCAATTCTTTATCCGGGTAAGATTATTTATTTCAACCAGACGTTAAAACACATTCAAGCTCAGACTGTCTATCACAGTCGCAGTTTTAGTTGTATATTTTGAATTCTCATTCTCTGTCATGTGCGAGCCTTGTTTGAGGATTTCATTTCATTTTTATTCCCCAACTAAGCAAAATATACAGGTCTGTAATAACAAAATATAAAACAGATGTAACATTTTATAGAACAGACGTAACTAATAAAATAATTAATGGCGGGATTAGAACCCGATGGGGTTGTTTTATCCCTTAACAGAAAAATAATTTAAAAAAACAGCTAATAATGGCGAACATGAAAATTTTACGTATTTACATATGTTTCCACATGCATTCCTCCGACGAATATATAAACAATATCATATTCAAACAACATCATCAGATTTTATAGTAAATAGCTTTTCACCTTTGACTTGAACAGTGACAGTAAATTGGTCTATATAAGTTAAGGTTGGCATTTCTAGTACGATATAAATGAACTTCTGTAATACGCTTGAAGATTGAGCGAACGGAGACGGATACGATATCTGTGTGATGGATACACTTTTGAGTTAATAGAAGTATATGATAGTCATTCAAAACAATGAGTGGAAGAATGTTTAGACTGATAAACATAGGGGCTGTGTGTTCCAGACAAGAATATAACACGTATAGCTTTCTTTTGCAAAGTAATGAATGGTTTCAAATGTGACGGATATGTATTACCCCATACCAAGTTACAATAGGAGATGTATGGATAAATGAGTAAATAATAGAGAATAAGTAACGTCTTTTTGTTCAAAGAGATTTTCTTCGATAGCTCAATAATGTGTGTAGTCCAGTTTAATTTATCGTTTATATAGACATCTAAGAATTTAAAATGTTCCATTTTTTCAATATTGATTCCAGATACACTTATTTCAATATTGTGCAATTGAGTACAATTCCTCGTAGGTTTTATGATCATAAACTTTGTTTTATTTGTGTTTAAAGACAGCCGACTGCACAAGAACCAGTTGTTGAGTTTTTGGAGTTCAGCCGACATAGTGTTTGAGAGAACAACCGGGTCAGGTCCAGATAAATGAACACAGGTATCGTCAGCAAAGGGAATAGTTTTCATTAATGGAGATGACTTGATTAGATCATTAATATAGATAAGGAATAAAATTGGGCCAAGTATAGATCCCTGAGGTACGCCACAACTCACGATAAGGGAGACAGACAATGTATTATTATAACAGGTAATTTGCGACCGGTAAGATAAATAACTACGGAACCAGTCATTAATTTTACCTCGAAATCCATAGTGATCCAACTTTTGTAACAAGATAGCATGGTTTAAAATATCGAACGCTTTCGACAGATCCAAACATACTGCAACACTATAATGTTTAGCTTCTTTAGCTGCCATTAACTTTTCATGCAAGGATAAAACAGCAAGACTGGTGGACTGATTTGTTCGAAACCCAAATTGCTCATTTATCAATATCTGATTAACATCGAGATATGCAACCATTCTAGATACAACTAGTTTTTCAAATATCTTGCTGAAGCATGGCAAGACAGAAAATGAACGATAATTTTCAATTAAACACCTATCACCAGACTTGTAGATGGGTGTGACTTTTGCAATTTTCAGAGAATTAGGGACATTACCAATGCGAAATGACAGATTTATGATATCAGACAGAGGAGCCGCTATATAATTACAATTTAACCAGAGATATGCGTATCCCGTCTGCACCAGGCGCACTATTTTTGAAGGCCATAATAATTTTTGTAATTTCATTTTCGGTGCTTGGTTGAAGTTGAAAATCATTCTCGACACGCGTATCAAGAAAATCTTCAAAAGAACATGGAGAGGGTGGTAGATTATTGTCCAGCTCCTGTGCAATATTCGTGAAATACATATTAAATTTATCAACAATTACTTTCGGATCGGAAATCTGGTGACCATCAATATTGAAAACCGAAGGCACCTTACTAGACTTATCTCGGTTCAGAAGTTCATTTAATATCTTCCATGTACTTTTTATATTGTTATTGGATTCAATGAACTTATCCTCGTAATATTTCTTTTTAGCTAAGCGCAGTGTATGGTTGAGTTTATTTCTATATTGTCGGTATTGTTGAGAGATTTCGTCGTTTTTACTGCTGATATGTAGTCTAAACAATTTATTTTTCTCTCTAATATATTTCAATATTCCGTAGCTTATCCAGGGTTTCTTTAATTTAGCGTTATTGATGACTTTATCGACAAGCGGAAAACATTCGTCATACACTGTACTGAATTCGTTTAAAAATAATTCCAAGGCAACATCTACATCTTCAGAATCGGGAGCGACGATTTGACTCCAGTCAGTACGTTTAATCTTTTCATTGAATGTATCCTTTTGTGCGGCAGATATTCTCCGGTAGCTAATTGCAGATTCTTTCGAGTCTGAGGTGCCTTTATTCTTACTAATATGGAATACCGGAAAGTAGTCAGTTACATCAGAAAGAAATATACCGGATAGGAGAATACCTTCATGAACATTTGTGAAAATGTTGTCTATTAAAGTTGCAGAGTTAGATTTGACCCTGGTCGGTTTTGTTATTTTAGGGAAGAAATAATTAGTTTTCATGATTTCAAAGTATTCTTTAGATGGCGCATGATGATCGGTTTTGAATAAATCTATATTAAAGTCTCCCAAAATAGCGCATTTTTTGTTTTCACGTTTAATGATCTGCATAATTTCGAGTAATTTAAGATTTAAATTAACCACGTTTTTATTCGGTGGCCGATAGATAATACCAACAAGATAGATTGTTCCCTTAATTTGCGATTCCATGAAAAGAGATTCATAATCACCATTGTCGTCGATATGTGAGAGATCGTCTCACACAGTTCCGTGGAAACCATTATTCAGGTATAATACTAAACCCCCGCCTTTCCTTTCTTTTCTAGAAGCGGTAAATGATTCATAACCCGGGATGTTGAAAAGTTGTTCGGTAGTTGGATTTAACCAGCTCCCGGACATCCCAATTACAGAAAAATTAAACTTAAGGTTATCAATATGACCGATTATTTCCGTAAAATGTTTTTTGAGACTCCTGGTGTTATAATGTATGAACGATGAAGATTGATTGTCTATTATTTCATTTTGCTGTATCATTAGGTTAAAAGCGTCTTCGATATAATAATTGGATTGATGAGTACTGATTTCATCCCAATGAGATTCTTCATATGTATTGTCATCAGTGACGTAAGTTGGTTTCTCTAACCTATTTAATCTCTAACGTGTATCAAAGATTCATATCCTACACTAAACGTTAGTCTACCTTCCTTCATTTTGCAGACCGAAGTACTGATCGATCTTAGTTAATTGCTAAGTGTTTATCTCTCAACGTTTAATATATTAAATACTTGCCGGCACAGACTATATGTATCCGCACGGTCAACTTATACTCTTATATCACAGCCGCCAATATGTTTGTATATTGTAACTGCCTGGTTGCAAAATGGGCGAGCCTTGTTCCGGAATTCCAATCTATCAACATTATTAAAAGTGTAAATATATTTGTATTAAACGCGACATATAAAGATGGTGGGAAATAATACCAGCGTAGTGACAGGTCAATATTCTGAATGTATGTATAAAAACATCACAAGAACAAAAAATGATCCCTGTGATGATTTGTATCTCAGCCACGCTTTTATTGTAGATGATCATGTGGACATCTTGAATAAGATGCCCACACGGCCGCTAGAACCGGCTTGAGCGGTATTAGATATAAATATCCAAGAGCATTGATGTAATAGCCCTATGAAGTCATCTGATATAAAGTAAAGAATTATGTGACTTTCAGATAGAAGAAACGGCCCAAACGGGGAAAAGATTAGAATGCAAATTCTTATTCAGAACACAAGTATTCATTCTCCACCATGTTAACCACAGTCACTAAACACAATCAAAATGAATTGTACAGAGGGCAAGTAGAGGGCACCAGTAGAATCTCAGCAGTAGAATTACAACACATATAAGGGAAGTGGGAAGAGGTGGCGACATACTGACAGAGCCACATGACTTCACAGTATAGTCTTCTGGTTAACCTATTCTGAAGCACATACCAGGAATCAAACGATTCGTGATATGTGTTGTATCTCAGATACGCTTTTATTGTACCTGTTCATGTGGCAACTTGGATGACATGACCACAGGGCCCCTATGACCATATCACCATAATACAGATAACAATCAAAAGCAACATATAAATGTGGTGAAAAAGGATGCCGGCGTACTGACAAGAATTCATATTACCCCACAGGCCAGTATTTTGAGTGCATATCTAAAAACACCACAAGAACCAAAAATCTCAGCTGCGCTTTTATTGTAGCCGTTCATGCGGATATGTTGAATGACCTTCGATGATGCTAGTCTGTCTTCCTGTATCTATCACCTCTGGTCTGTATCTAGACAGGGTCTTCATATCCAGTCAGTCACATCATGCCACTTTCTTTATTTAGAAGCGATTTAATAACAGAGTCTACTATTGTGTTCATGGACGTCTTGAGAGTTACCATTGTGAGGAGCCATCTGTGCGTGTGGCAAGACCAGAAGACAGAAGTATTTTAAGACAATGATACATATTCGTGAGAAATGCGATAATATGGTTTGTATGTCACCGTTGTCTATTATACTGAATATTCGGCTTTTAAATTGTGTATGTTCGTGCAATATGCATCATATACACATACGGTAAACCAGCGACTGTTGTATCTGACTTCCATACTATGTATTTCCCCGAAAACTAATGAAACAGACATGTATTTCATCTTTATTATCACCAAATGATATATTTTTTCCACAATATAAATACAATAGACAATTTATAAAAATAACATGGGTTAATTATGATAGGATGAATTCGAATCGAATGTCCGCTATTTCATATATAATAATGAGAGAGAACAATCGACGTATAGTGTCACTGTGTTTATTTAAATTATAAGCTGAAGGACATCTCTCCCAGAGATAATATAAATCTGGTTAAAAATTAAAAGATTATTGAAGCTATGAAGCCCTTCATGTACGGGTCACAGTGTTGTTTTGGATGTTGTTGATAGGTTATTCTCATGCCTATTGGGATGAAACTTAGCACCAGATATCTTTTACTCATAACTGATCTTTGATATACATCTTCTTGTCTGTCGGTGTTTCCATCTGGGCGGGTATATCATTGACAATTCACCAGAATTAGCTTGCCGCTCGTACCAGTTATGGTGCTACTTTGGACACTTTGGAATCAAATGCCATTATTTTTTCCAATTGCAGCTACTATTGATTGGATTAGTCATGGACTAATTATTCAGATATTTTTTCTTTATTTCACTGGCATATGCTTATGTAGTTTCAACGCATGATAGAAGCAGTCAGAGATTGCTTGGATATATGCCGCTTGTCTCTCCAGGTTGAGGGGTAAAAACATGACATAAAAGAAATCATTCACCAGGTGAATATCATACTGCTTCGCCAAGTAGTCAGGAAGTTACACTCCGAAAAAGGATGTACAACATGTAAAATATAGTATATATTCATATTGACGATATAACATCATAACTCTTGGAGAAAGTCATCGAAACAAGTAACGAACCGGACAATGCACACCTACATGATACTATGCATCTACTACGAATTTCTTCTTCAATTGATATGGACATACATCCTGGAAACGATATGGACATACATCTCGAACATGAAAGTACTATAGCAGCATAAATTGCTATTGACGATAAATTTGGCAATAACTGGAAGTTGTCGATCACATAGTATCTGCGATATCGTCCGGACCAGTTTGGGCATACAGACGCTGCTCGTGTAACTGCTAGAAGTGTCTAAACTAGATCCCTACCAAAATAGCACTGTTATCCGTACAATGAAATTATGGGTCACCTGTGCGAAGTAATCTATAACTACGGTTTGCTTAATCTTCACTGATTGGTTCAACTCGTTGAGTGAGAGCCAATCACAGATGACAGGATTTGGCCGATATCAATGGTTTGTTTAAGAAAGGTGTGAGACTGTCGTCTGTCCTCGTTCAGAGCTCAGAGTTGCATGCCCTCCCCTCATTAACATATTCCTTTGTCCAAAATACATTGAAGCCCAGAAGTACAAAATCTGCCATTCAGCATAAAATTTTCTGGTACTGTACCGTACATTAATCCTATCAATCAGCTGGATTACTATCACCTTTAAATGATATTAACTAACGAGGACAGACTGAAGACTAGGAGGGAATCCTACATATAAAGAGTATACTGAAAAAAAATTATAACCAAGACGGAAGGCAACTCCAGTTGATAGATTGGGTGGCCTATATGTCATATCCATTCTCTAAAGTTATGGAGCACGTAAAATGTTCTGGGTTAATGTAAATAATAGTAAGTTTCTTGGGTAGCGCATGGATTGAGTAAGAAGTCAGTAAGATTATACCAAACATCATTTGTGTGTAAATGTGGTTCTCAGCATCAAACTGCTCTTCCGCTGGTTTGAGTGAAATTCACTCAAGTTGGTGTTGATAACTCTCTCAAGATGAGTGAAGTTGATTGCACCTGGGGCACAATATTATTCAATACTCGTCCCAGATTGCACTCAGCTTGAAGTCAAGTGCTTGAGTCAAGAGCGAGTGGGATGAATTTCCACTCTTACTTGAATGAAATTTCTTTTAAGTGTTTTTGAAGAATGACATGCCCACAGGAAGGAGTTTTCTACGTTGTTCGGTCGTATCTTGCGCAATTTTGATCCGATCGATTACGAGCAGATCGACCTCGTATTGAGCAGGAGTTTCAACAATCCAGGTAAACCAAGATCTGAGTTTACTGACATTGGAGTTTCGATCCAAGCCAGAGCTAGGAGTTTCCGCATTTATTTCCTTCGAAAAGGGCACTCGACGCCCCTGGGGGCTGAACATGTGAAAACCCCTCACTTCGACAGCTTACTGGTATACGGCTCCCTCACCAGCGTAACTGTGTGATACGCCGTATCACATTGGATTCTATTTGACCAGCAAACCATATGCCTTTGTATTATTGGAATTGCCATGCATACATGTGCCATGTTCGTCCGTATTTTGTCATAACTCGAGAGCCGTTTGAGGTAGGCAAACAATTGATACCGTACCTCAGTGTGAATCACTTGCGCGACGGAACAGCAAGGGCATAAATTTATTTCCAAATTGGAATATAATAATACGATATATAATGCCTGGATATAGAAAATATTACAGTAATATACCAATTTTGGTATTATTAAAATAATATTAAAAAAAGAAAATACAGTGATGTAGGGTAAAGTTTCTTACCCAGATTTGATTGAGAGCATGCATTTTTGTACACTATAATACCATAAACTTCCCTCTCGTTGTCGAGTGTATTTTCCTCCACCTTAAATCTATATATTGGGTGGCCGGCCATGAAGTGAACTACAGTAAAAACCCCAAGAATCCGCCTTAAATCTATACATTGGTTGGCCAAGGAGTTAAATGCAGTAGAATATACAAAACCTATTTGTACAGCTTGATATTATATTAAACCCCTAAATATATCACAAATTACCATAATCTACGTAATAATTTGTATTCTTGGACTGACAATGTTGGTTAAAAATATTACCTGGAATCGATCGGGAGGAATTTGTAGACACGACGAACCACCGAAAGTATAGACGCAATTCATATCTCACCGGAGAGTCTCGCAAATGCTCCCCCACCTCCACGGCACCCTGCACCCTGTCCTCAAACAATACTAATCACAGGATGATTTACTCTCCCATGGATGTTGATCATATAGATGAGTATAAGCTGCTATTACAACATGTACTGCATACAAAATTGATGGACTGAGGTCTAATCTAATCAAATCTAATTCCAATTCCAATCTAATTCAAATTAGATCCTATCTGCTCCCCCACTTGGATATATCGCTTGTAGGATCTAACAGGTTTGCAGTAACTTGAGCGTTAACCAATCATGAGAACGCTTCATAGTGCTTTGAAGAGAACATTAATGGTAGAGAATATTTGGCTGGCTCCACCGAAACGGACGCCGCGCTGTTGGGGTGTCTTTTCATTTTTTCGGGGTCCCGACATTGTGGCACCGTAATACGGAGTAGATATATGGACTGGTCTTTGGCGTAAAATGGGGTAAACGGAGACGGTGACCCTAACTCTCTTCCCCGACTGCAAGTGAATTAGTTCAGATGCGACCGTGACATCATAGTGGTATTAAATATTCATGACATGAGCGCTCAGAACACCAAATTCAATTGAAATACATAAGATCCTATAGAGCGACATATACGATTGGGGAGCATTGATAGGATATTAATTTACTAAGATTGGATAAGCTCAGATATCAGTTCATGATATAAATTTACACTTAAATAAGTACGTGTTCACCCAACAAGCAGGTCAGTCAGATCGTATAAATTTAAAACGAATATGCTATTTGATGGACAAACATAATGGGTGTTAAAAGCATAAAACTGTATTCACCAAATGAAAAACTGGTCTATGAAACGGCGAAAACTTTAACAATGACTTTACACTGTACAGATACGAATTATTTAAATCACAGATAGTACTTCCATAACATGAAATAAATATGTAAATTGATGAGTGACTGTAATTCTGAAGATAATAGAACTGTCATATAGCAAGTGTCCAGTAAAAAGGGAAAAGATATTTCGAACTTTATACTTGGCGTATAATGAGTTTCAGACCCCATCATGGTAGCAGATTATACAAGGAAACACCCACATTCAATGTTATTTTTGATAAGACTTTCCGGCAAGAAATCGTCCACATAGCAATATAACCCTTTTCAAAGGGATATCCGCGCTGGGGTTTCTTTTCCTCGCAGGACTTAAACGGGCTTCGTAGAATACACCTGAGTTGTATAAATGTAATTCGTATAAGTCAGTTAGTAAATACACCCAGCGTGCTTGTATACCAAAAAAAAAAACACATTGCGACGCGTAAATAACTAACAAATGATCAGTATTTCACGTTTGCTCCAGCAAAGTATAAAGGTGGTATGAAGCTTTTCCGAGAAAAGCACAGGCATATATGCTGGGAGACAGTGATTCATAAATGGGATTTTTTATAATAATTAAACGAGTTTTGCTTAACAATATATGTCAGTATTAAAGTTCATGTGTTGACACACAGACAATCCATGTGGGCATTGTACAAGTTATTGTAAAATCATAGTCATAATGATAAATAAATGCCTAATGGTTTGTCCAGGCTTAAATGAAACAGATTTTTTTGGATGTAATGTCAAATGTACATATATAGAAAACATTGGATTATTATTATAATATTAGATATATTGAGGAATCTCTAATAAAATCTTTACGACAAATCTCAAAAAGACTGGAATCCCAATATTTTATGCCACTATTGAACATTTACAGTATAGAAGACATGGATAATAACGATTTCTTAGCAAAAACTAAACAGACTGATGTTTGGCTTAACAAAAAGATATTATCTCGGGTAAGCGTCACACCCCCTTGTTGCTGGAGAAAACATGGGTATACAGACCTAATTTTAGTGAAATTACAGTTGTACGGTGGCCCATAGACGACATGCTATATTTTTTTTAGCTTTTAGTTTATTTTTTTTTTACTTCTAGGTTTCATTTCTTGTGTTAGGTTTCATTTTTTTGTTTTAGGTTTATTTTTTTAGTTTTCACCCGGGTGGAAATGTTTTCACCCGGGTGAGAAGGTTTTCACCCGAGTGAAAACGTTTCCACCTGGGTGAGAAGGTTTCCACTCCGGTGAGAAGGTTTTCACCCAGGTGGAAACGTTTCCACCCGGGTGAGAAGGTTTTCACCCGGGTGAGAAGGTTTTCACCCGGGTGAAAACGTTTCCACCTGGGTAAGAAGGTTTCCACCCGGGTGAGAAGGTTTTCCCCCAGGTAGACATGTTTCCACCTAGGTGAAAACTAAAAAAATAAACCTAAAAAAAAAATGAAAGCTAACACGAAAAATGAAACCTAGAAGTAAAAAACAAATAAACTAAAAACTAAAAAAATATATAGCATGTCGTCTATGGGCCACCGTAGTTTGCAATATTCAGGTATAATCCAGCAGCACGATAGGTGTATTTTTTTCATTATTGCTGATTTATCGGGTTTATTATACGAAACCTGCTTAACCCTACACAGCCTGTGCGATTTGGGACCTGCCCCCCCCCCCCCCGCCCGCCCCTCCCCTCCCTTCCAAAAGAATATCTTTCTAACCCCTTGAGCTATAAACACTATTATCTTGGGGCATGGAAAATGTTTTTAAAATCCAAGATGGCCGCCGTGATGAGGTCAAAGTGACGTCATTTGCAAAAAAGGTATTTTTTTGTCAGATTTTTTTTTTGTCAGATTTTTCGATTTTTTTTTTATTTATGTGTTTCATCTGATGTGGAATAAAATACCTTCTGACCACTTTTTTCCGCAGAAAGCAGGAATTTTGAAGAAAAATAAACACTTTTCTGACACCCCATGGTAGCCATTTGAATTTGACCATGATTGTCTGCTCGAGGGATTATACAAATAAGCTAAAAATGACCCCAATATGACAAACCGGGCTACAAAGTTTCGGAATGTCAGCTCTCAAGTTCCGCTTTTTGTCATTCTGGATATAGGGTAGACAGGCCTGGTATAGGTTAGCACCACGTGCCCCAATATTCACACTTGGGATTTTCACGACCGCATCCAAGTGACTACAACACATAATAGGCAAGCCAAGAGAGAAGAGGGTGAGCAAATAGCAAATGGTCCGGCGGATCCCGTAGGCCTAACTGTGGTTGTTGGTTCTGTAGGGCACTCGATGGTACCATCCGTGTTACAGAACCGTATGCGTCCTTCCACAGTGCTGTAGACCGGAGATTGGCTTGCTATGTATGATTGGAATGAAGTGGAATCCAAGATATCTGCAAATAGAATGGGGAAGGAACATAGCTTAGTAATACTTTCACTGATAGGCCTAATGACAGTTAGGCCTCAAGTTGTTCCTAGCCCCAATGGGATCCTGATGGCGGTCCAGCAGGCACGGGAATAGTAACGTATTTTATTTAGAGAATCTTATGCAAAAGAAAATATTTGCTCCTTTCCGAACGAACGTTCAATTACCAGGCACAAGTCGTCGTGTCGGGTAACGACGGTTGCCATTTTGAGCATGAATGGCTTACTTTTTTAGCAGCTTCATAGAATAAAAAAAAACATGACCATTACAAGCGTCTAATCCGTCAATCATAATTCAGCCGTCGTCCATTAAAGAATATCCGCGTCCATAATCCAAAGACCTATTCCATATTCCATATAACAGTATTAGCACCAAATTCAAAAAGACAATCATAGTATACATAAACATAGGCTTGTTTCCTGCAAGAGAGAAGCGGTCAACAGTTTTCAATGATGCCGGCAAGACATCATGATGTTCCAAAAATATCGAATCCGTATCGCTGATCAGTATTCTTAATCCATAATATTCGTTGTAAAGTCGTCATCTAGAGAATGATGTATCTCAGTCACGCTTTGATTGTGACTGTTTATATGAACACCACGAGGATCTTGAAGTACATGGGTTCATACGGCCCCTAGTCCCGGGTTAAGCGGAATTAGACACCAGCTACGAAACGTAACGCCATAGATCTTGCACGCTACGCTCGTATTTTATTTGAGAAACTTTGAGTGGAGGCGCTTGTTGGAATAGCCCTGTCTTATAAGTTTCTGCAACAATGTTTTGTGACGTTGATTAAAATCGTCACATATAACACCGGATCTAGCAAATGCTACTAGGCGAGATATATATACGCCATATGCTGGTCCCACTGGAATATTACTATCCAGAAAGGGATAGTTTACGATGTCGAAATTGTAATCATCTCTTTTGTCATAAAGTCGACGAGAGAGAATGCCCGCTTCATTTTATAGAGATATAGATCTAAATATGATGTGCCTGTAGGGCTATCCTTCAAATCCATGTCACATGCAACAGAAATATACAACAGATACACGATTCCTGTATCATTGCATGTTGAACCTTATGGCAGGGATCATTTGGTTCCAGTTGGTATAGCCTGACCCAAGAAGTAGGTAAGTAGTATATAAAGTGGATTACAGACCCCCTTTTGACGAGTGCGCAGGTGTTTCTGCGCAGATTTGCGGAGGAAGTGCGGAGGGGTTTCCCAGGGGGGATTCCCCAGTGGGAGGTTGCCCATGACGATCACGTGATCAAGGCATGTCTAGACTTGTTCTGGGTTGTACAGTTCTGCCATGCGGAGGATGGGTACTAGTATTTCGCTGACGTCCTAGTAATAAACATAATCTATAGGTGTTGTGGCGACTGATGTGGGTGTGGGTGTGGGTTCAAAATGGCGGCTGATGTGGGACGGGTTCAAAATGGCGGCTGATGTGGGACGGGTTCAAAATGGCGGCTGATGTGGGACGGGTTCAAAATGGCGGTTGATGTGGGACGGGTTCAAAATGGCGGCTGATGTGGGACGGGTTCAAAATGGCGGCTGATGTGGGACGGGTTCAAAATGGCGGCTGATGTGGGACGGGTTCAAAATGGCGGCTGATGTGGGTGTGGGTGTGGGTTCAAAATGGCGGCTGATGTGGGTGTGGGTGTGGGTTCAAAATGGCGGCCGATGTGGGTGTGGGTGTGGGTTCAAAATGGCGGCTGATGTGGGTGTGGGTTCAAAATGGCGGCTGATGTGGGTGTGGGTTCAAAATGGCGGCTGTGGGAGGTGGTGGGTTCAAAATGGCGGCTGTGGGTGGTGGTGGGTTCAAAATGGCGGCTGTGGGAGATGGTGGGTTCAAAATGGCGGCTGTGGGTGGTGGTGGGACCAAAATGGCGGCTGTGTGTATAAATTATTTTTAATAATATCTATGCTAGGAAATCCCCCCCCCCCTTCTCGAAATTTTTCAGCTTAGGTCTTTAGGAGAACGTGTCACAGTGAAAAAAGACATCACAGTTATTTCCCTATATTATGGAAACTTTTAGCGGCCAAGTTTAGTATCTACAGGTAGGCATTTATATATTGGCAGAATTTTCTCGTGTAACTCAACCATCCTTCACATGGATCAGCTGTTTTTATGTCAACAAAACAGCTCTATTTTTACTTTCATTCGCGCGATTGCATGGACGTCCACTGCCGGTTTTGGACCATTTATCAATGCAAATTTCACGTATTTTCTCAAACAGCTCATGACATATAACGCTCCAATAATTCTCCACATATGCAGTCAGTCCTCCGGGATATTTTTCCAGCAACTTGACAAGGAGCACGGAATGGGACACCGTACATTTGTTCTACGTTACACATTCCCGCTACATCATGAAATATCCGTACACCTACATCATGAAATATCCGTACACCATCACTATATATGCCTACGATCTTACTATTTATAGAGTTTGTCGCTCAAAATCACTCATTGACTTTATCAACAAGAATTACACCATGCCTTGCGCATGGCTCAGCTGAGATTACAGCGTAGTACTGCCAGCACCAACAACGAACTGGCAGACGACA